>UZAF01016182.1:108079-122560 GCA_900617895.1 Haemonchus placei
TTTTTTTTTTTTTGCGAAAATTGATGAGCTGGCTAGGATGTATTCCAAAAACCGATCAAAAAGGCTTAAATATGAAAGAGGAAACAAAGCAAATGCAAAAGAAACGTCAAGAACAGAAAAAAACTAAAGGTAATAAGTTTATATATAAAAAACGTGTAGGACTTGTCGTCATGGACGGCAAGTCCTACTCGTTTTTTATTTATGAATTTAATTACCTTTACAGTTTTTCTAATTTTGACTTTTCTTTTGTATTTGTTTCGTTTCCTCACTTCTGTTTAGGCTTCTTGATCTGTTAAATTGGCCATGAACTTTTGCTCCAGAGTGGAAGTTTGTTTTGTAAAGTGCGGAGACTTGGTGGAAGGTGGGACGTCAATTAGCTGCAGTGGCGGGGGCATTTTGAAATTCAACTCATGCGTTAGTGTTACCTTAAATCGCCCAAGTTTTTTGTCCTAAGGTGTTTTCACTTATATCAATCTTTTAGGAACGTGTGCGTGAACAGCTCAGTGAAATGTCCCGTCTTCGTGAAGAACGAAATGGAGAAAGCAACAGTGAAAACAGCGCACCTCCGAAACGTCGGCGAGGACGTCCCAGAAAGAATAAAGACGAGCCCAAAGTAAGCTGCTCACATGTTTGAGTAGCTAACCACTCCAGTTTATATATTTTTTAAATTTCAGTCAAATACAAGTAGTACAACCACACCTGGTCCACGTAAAAGAAAAAGCAAAACAAGGCAATCAAGCTCAGAGAGTACCGGTGAATTCAGCCTTGATGATGACTTGGAGGAAGAAGAGGAAGAACACGATGAACCGGAAGACGATCCGGATGACCCTGAATTTGAACCAAATCGTAGAACTAGCCGTAGGCAGCGAAAAGTGAGCTTAGCCTCATTAGGCTTTTTTTGTTTCAGATTTTGCAATTCGTCTACTAATGGTATATTTAAAAGTAAGGAAGATTCACGGTATTTCAGCCCGTGAAGACATATAATCAAAGGGTATTGTTCAAGGAAGAGATGTCAAAGTCGAGAGAATCGTTCGTAACGGTTCGTGAAGTAATATTTTTGGAATGATTCGGCTGTAGATTTATCATATGGGTTGCTTCGTTTTAGAAAGCTCGCAGTCGTGGTCGACCTCGAGGTACAGGTAAAAAGCGAGTTCTTGATACTGTGGTGAGTGGTTGGCCAGAGGGGCTAGATCGTAAGAAGATGGTTGCCGGGTCAGATGTAAATGAATACGATCGTTTAATCAAGGTGAGCTAACCTTTCCTCGCTATGGGTTCCCCTAGGATCTCTCACCATCAAGGTATTTTAATGAAAATTTATGTTCAAATTTCTAGGAAGAAATAGCGCTATATGAACAACATTTGCCGAAGCTTCCACCAGTGATTCCTGATCCAATGCAAAGGCTATACGTAGTGCGCGTGGATGGGGTTGAAGCACTTCAACATGCTGGTGCAGGTTTCCGATTGATGACCAGCTGTGTCACAGATGACATGATGGTTTCCTTATTGTACGTGATGTTTCCAGTATTTTCCATGGAGGAACCTACGTCAGTTTCCAAATGTTTAGAAATGTTCTTTCAGCCACGTGACCACGGATAGGTACTATGTGAACAATAATGCTGAAGACGTATTACAACTCGCTCAAGTGTTACGACATGTTGTAAGTTCTACTACTTTCGTTCTGATTTGTATCATTCCCTTCATTCGAGAAGTCGTAAATTCTAAACTTCTTTCGCCTTTTTTCGAGTCGAAGCTGGCAGTAGCATGACCAGAAAAAGTTGCTTGCTACATAATGGGTTACGTAATTTTTTCCGACTGTGGGACTTTCCTTACCGGTCTGAACTGCCATGGAGCTGATCTGCTGCTTATGCAGTCAATATGCGTTGAGTGGAGTGTTTTCGGTCGTCGCAATGTTTGGAGAGATTAAAATCCTTTTTGTGGAACTGCTTAGTTTTCCGAAATTGACTTTGAGACCTTTTTGTATGAACAGTCGTGAGCGTTCGGTTATAAAAGCCCATCTTCTGAGGATCGCCCCAAGAGCAGACAAATGCTAACCACTGAACTGACCGCGTCCAGAATGTACGCAAATTTTAGTGGAACATGCTACCGTTGAAAACTCGTTTGGCTTGGGAGGATGCGGCTCGCAAAGCGGCTTTGACTGCTAAGGAAAAGGAGGAAGCTAGCGGTATAAACGATTGTGATATATTACTCTTTGCGCTACCTAATTCTTCCTGTCTTTTAGAAAAAGAGGAAAAAGAGAAAGAAGAAGAGAAGGAGAAAGAAGAAGGAGAGGAAGGACCATCACGGAAGGCAACAATGCCGTTACGAGACTTTCCGTTTGGCATAAAACCTACGGAACATCAGCATGCGGGAGATGCTCCGTGTCAGTTGCTAACGGTTCATGGTCCACATCCTGTAGATGCTGCAAGGAAGAATCGGGCAATTGAAAGCTCTTGTTGTTCCATTCAGACTAAGTGGAAAACATTCACAGATGTACAGGTAGGCTATTAGCTTTTTAGCCTTTCGTGACTTTTTGAAACCTTTCTATTGTTTCACCACGTTTTGTTTTTCAGTCGCATATGATCGCGGGTCATTACACGGCTATATTTTATGGTTGTCATTTTTGCGGTACTTTATATCAGTCGGTTGAAGCTCTTCTTGGGCATTCCGATTGTACTCGATGGTCGGCAATGTTGCTGACACAAATGGTAAAAGATGGAGGCAAAAGGATGCGAAAAGTGAGAATAGGTTTCACTTTCAGCATCCGCTCCGTTATTCCAGACTATGTTGCCCAGAATTCGCTGAACTATTCCTTCCTGTTGAAGTCTCTTTTGTTGGTAACAAAACGTTTTGTCATTTGACCGCTATGGTGTAGCATCTGACTTCTAAAAATCATCCCTTGCCTATTTCTAGTCAAGTAACCTTCTCCACTCACTGTGTCTGATTGAATTGTACAATTATAGGTCCACATGAGGGTAGCCTATATGTTCCTAGTTTGTTCTGATTGTGGCCTATGGCTTCCTATAAGGGTGAACTATCCCACAGATCGGTTGCCAAAAGCGTGGAGCTTTTTCGCTACTGTTATGGTGAGTTTCGCGCACTCGTCGATCTTGATGCGCTCGTTTTTTCGTTTTATTGGCCTGTTTGCTGCAGAAATTGCTTTTTCAAGGAAAATCACACATGCAAGAAATTAGTTCCCTTGCTGATATATATGGCGGAACTGATGGAGGTGCCTACGAGGGATGCTCGTATTGTAATTCAGTTTGTTCCTTCGTTTTTGAAGTGAGTTTGTATTTATGGATACAGTCAGTCAAATTTTTTGTGGATGTAGTTACTGCGTCTTCTGAAGTATTTAAAATACTGTTCGTATGATACTCAGTAGTCGTGAGGCTTAATAATCCTGTGGTTTTTTTTTTTGGAAGCAGGCACTGTAATTTGAGCCGGTGACACTAACTTATTACTCGCGTTTTTAGGAATTTTCCTTATACTTGTGAAGAGTGTAAAATCGAAGCGTTCTCTTCGCCGGATGAAATGGATTTGCATTTTCAAAAAGTCCACCATATAAAGTATAAATGCACAAAGTGTGGAGAATGTAGTGGCACGGAATTGTATCATAAGTTAGTTGTTTACTTGTTTCGAATTGATTTTTTCTTTTTTATTCTCGAAATTTATGCTCCAATTCCTCAATTTGGTCGATAATTTATGGTTCAATTATTTCGTTTTATATATTTATGCGTTGAAAGAAGAAGGCAGAGAAATTATGCAAGAAAAATAAACTTAGAATTGACAATACTGTTCGGAATTTTATCGGTATGATATTTCATCAAAATATTTATTTTGCATCAAAGGAGCAACTATTCTGAATTCTGGAGCTTCACATGTAGACAACTTTTAAGCCAAAGCATTTAGAGCCCACTTGACAACTCATCTGTCTGATTCTTTGTTACTTGCGGATTATCTGCGTACATCATGTACATTTCATCCCCCACCTCATTGCGCGAATGCTCCCGAGGTTGTGGGTTCTGATCAGAGAACTCCTGCCAGTGGTGGATCGACAACCACTCAGAATCCCACACTGATGGCACACGATCTTGTGAGTGTTTGGTCGAATAATTGTCGTTGTTATTGATGTAGAGAGAGGCTTGCTTTCGCCTAGGCTTAGCTGCCAGTAAGATGTCTCTCTGAATCTCCTGGTTCTTCGGGTTTTTCAAGGCTATCCTCTATGCGTTATAGAGGATTTGGCTGTACCTTGAAACTTTTCTTTTGTTATTTATGGAATTTTTGTTGACCAAACGGACCACGATGATAAATAGTCAAAATTTTAGATTAGCCATTGCGAAGAGCTTCCCGAATTGAAAATTTTGAATAGCTTGGAAAATGCGAAGATTGCTGGTGTCTCGTCTGAAGAAGAAACCGATGAAGAGGAAGAAGCGGACCCGTGCAAGCGTGAGTTGTTTCGTGCTTCCTATAATTCCTTTCCTGGAGTTGTGGTTGGACTACATTTCCTGATTAACTGTGAGATCCATGATACTTTCTATTTTTTATCATTGTATCACATTTAAGACCGCGCTGATGCTGCATATGAGAATTTTGACTACAGCTTATTGGAACGATCTCAAGAAGAAAAAGAGGCAAAAAAGGAAGTCAATGAAATTTTCCATAAGGTGGGAAAATAGTGGTATTTCGACCAAAATGCAGAACTCAGGAGTAATAATCTAGGTGAACGGTACTAGCGATCTCGAAGATGCGGTTCTGAATTGGCGATGTCGTGTTAATGATCCTGTCAAGACAGTTGCAATGCTCAACGCTCATCCTCCTCGTCCTGTAACATTGACTGTAAGTAATGTTTGATTAGTTCTTACAATCGGTTAGCTCTTATTTCTTTCTATTAGTGCTGGTCCCTTAGAATGGCTATTCATCACTGCTGGACTAATGATTTAGTGATTGATTTCAGACCTCGCTTGCAGCCGATAAGTTTGCTGATTTATTGGTAAGCAAATTTATGAAACGAATCTCGCTGCCGATTTCTGCTTGTATGGAGCTTCTATCAGGCAACTTGTTCTTGAAAAGGTTCGTTATTTTTTTTTTCTTTTTGGATCAGATTTTCCTGTCAATACTGTCTCTGTAATAGGGAATAATGCAGCTCCGTACTACTCTGGTTTTATTCAATATTGTCAAAATGTATGTTATTGGTTGATTGTGGGGTGAGAAAGGGGCTGAATTTGTATTTATTTTTTGCAGAGTAGTTCAAAATCCTGTAGATTTTATGCAGTTCTNGCTGAATTTAACATATCAAACGAGTGCTACACTGTCAAGCGCGAAGGATAACCTTGTATGATTCGAAGTGAATTTACTTATTGGGCGAGCGCGATACCGTTTCCATCACCTTCCTCATTTGTGGATCTTTTCGAACAGTCCAGCTTAAGTTCAATAGTGGGTACGCTCCATCGAAAAAATGATTTTTGATCGACTACCAAGCTCTTAACACCGGCTAGTTGGTTTTAAACGATTCGAAAGAGGGTGAGATATATAACGCGATTCAATAGGAGACCAAGTAGCCCTGAATTATCCATCCTTTTTTACCGAATGTTCAAGAGAGAGAGAGGGAGAACTGAAACGAAGAAAGTGGTAGAAGTATAAGTGGGTTGTTTAGGAATTGGTTTCAGTGTTTTCCGCCTCTCATACTACTGTCTTTAGATATATGTTCTGCTCCATTTGCAACACCATCCTCACTACACAATCCGGTATTGATACTCATAACAAATCGAAATGTGGCATAGATGGGGTCAGTTTGATTTTTTGCCTTCTTTCATATACATTACTTTGTTTTCTTCTTCTAGCAGTTGTAACAGGGTTTAGATATGTCTTTTTGCTTTAGCTCACCTCTTTGTACTGCCCACCGGCGCCTGTGAACTCGGAAATTGAATGCCCGACCTGTTCATTCAAATTGTGCTCAATTTCGGCTATGCGTGGTCATATGGCAATACAGCATGGTATCTATGTTGAATACAAGAATGTCACGCAGACAGTGGGCAGCGTATCGGAGTGCAGTGAGTTACATTTTTGATCTCGTGATTCAAAATGAAATTATACCCCAACTTCTTCCTTGCTCTGGTTAGATCGTTAGAGGGCTGGGGTAGTTTTTTCGGTCACAATTAGAAATAATCCTCCTTGGTTCTAGTAGGAATGCCACAACCAACCCCCTCTTGGCAGAGGACTGACTTTTTGTTCATGCTTTTTTTCAGATGCGAGCCTCCAAGAACTGGCGGCCCGCTACCCCGACCTTCGGTCGGCAGTGGCTCGAGATACCGACACCGCCCTTTGGCTACGTTATGGTGTATTACAACCGAAGACGCAGTTTGATATGCAGCTCAAATTGGCTATGAAGTATGTTGTTCATATATTATCCACCTTGATAGAAATCAACCTCACTTTTAAGGGGAATCAGAGTGACGGGAGTGGAACGAAAAGACAAAGCCCAATCTCCGAGTGGCGGAAACGCACTAAGCGCCAAAAATGCACAACGCAATCCTATACAAGCTCGTCGTACTTCATTCCCCCCGGTATTGGAAAGTATGGCACCGAAGCCGGTAGCCGAAGTCAAGGATGATCAACGACAAACGGGAAGCCCCAGTCAGGGTCTCAGTCAGCACTACATTAAGCCATTTGTGCTCGTCAATGTAAGTTGGCAGTAGTATTTGAAAGTCATTAGTTATAAAGTTTTTTGATTCTTCACTACTAATTTTAGAACCTTTCCTAGTTGTATAAAATTTTGTTCCTATTCTATAATACATTGGTGTTTTTGCTCGCTGAAATACTGTCTTAGAAAACGCTCGAGCCCTGTAGCTCCTTAGAATTTGAGTTTTACTTTGAGTTGTAATTTCAGCGAACGTAGTTTTTAGAACATGCTCCGCTGTAAGTTCTGTGCTCATCAAACAAGTACTCCACAAGCTATGAGGGATCACTTGCAGTCGAACCACGTCCTGGTTTGCCGAGCATGCGGAAGTGAGTTCCCGTTTTTTAAATTCTTTTTGTTCTTGGTTTTCTGCTTTCCTTCTGATTCTTACTGGTATTGCGTGGATTGTTGCATACACATACGACTTTTCAGATGGGTTCGCTCATCGAGAGGCCTTGGCACGACATGGAAAGATGGGACGTTGTTCAATGTTTTTCAAAGGTACTTGTCATGCTTTTTCTTCATTCTTTTCTGTTGAATATACGAAAACCTTATGATTTCGAGCTCTAGTCAGTTCTATTTGTCAATTGGTGCTTATGTTCAAAAAAAAAAAATGTTCCAGATGCGTCAGTAAAACACATATCAGCTGACTGTGGTGTGTGCAAGAAGCGTATGTCATTAGCGAGTGCATATCTTCATCTGTTCCGCGAGCATTTGAGCTCCGTCGTTTACGGCACAGTGTCTGGACAGGTAAGATCTACTGCAACGGTTTGTCTAGTTTTGGAATGGGCTGTAGGGATGATTTCAGGTTTATCCGGAGCATCAGAATCTGCATATTGACCAAAGCCTGGGTGAGGTCCCTAATGCGGTAAAAGATCCTGTCATCTATTCTCCATCTATCGATCAGCAATCGAAGGAACGGAGCAATCGGGAAGTGGTGTTGTACAAAAGACCAGCCAACGTGGGTGGAGGCCATATTTTACCTCTCGTTGTTACCTTTCCTTGTTAATGCTCTTCTCTGAACCGTTTTACCTATACCGTGCGCGGTTTTGTGATGAAATTCCTCATGAATCCCGTAGCACGTCCTGCAATTTGTTCTTTTTTCCAGTTTGATAACGTTACAGTCCTCTTTTTTGAATATTTTCTGTTTGTAGGTGGTTTGCTCTTGTTATCTGTGCGGAATGGAAATGGCTAGTCTGGAACAGTTGGCAAGGCATCTTAGTAGGCACACCGAGAAGTGGACAAGATGTCCATTTTGCTATGGTAAGTGAAATTTCCATACTTTTCTGTACAATGTCGAGTTGTATTACGGTAAATAGGGGCAAAACTTGTCCTCACGTAAACGTCCTTGACGAATAAGGCTCCTTAAGTGCCATAAGGCCCAATTGGTGAGAACCTAAAAGAAATTTCTTTTGCATTTATGTCCCTGTTCACCTTATTTCCAATATTCTGTTCCAGATAACGTACCTATTCCAAGTCACGAGGTGATGAAGGCACATTTAATGGAGAGGCACATGCAGAAGAGGGATGGCTCATGGGTAGGTGTTTGTAGAAGGGCAAATCCGTTCATTGAATCTTCTTTCTTTGATGGGGATGTTTAGGTATGTCGGTATTGCCAACGAATGTTGGTGCGTGGCAGTTATGCGCACTTACTGTATATGTGCACGCAAACACGTAAATGTGCTCTTTGTCGTGGGGAGCAGACCGTGAAGAATGCTGCTGAAATGACCGTTCACTGGACAAATAGGCATTTAGACATTCTGCGCAGGTGGGTTACGAAGAGTAGGCCTAGAATGACTATTGTTCGATTGTTGAGCTGCTATCTGCTTGTCTGCTTATATTTAGTAGCTTCACGCTTCCTTTTTTACAGATTTCAATGTTCTGATTGTGGTATGACGTTTTGCCATGTTGAAGATTTTTGGGCTCACCAGTGCCGCTCATATTTCATGCAGCAAAAATGTAGTTGTGGCTTCGATACGGTAGGGTTATTGTGGCATCAAATTCATACGTGAAGACTGAATCAATGCTTCAGGTCTTTTCATCGCGAACAGCGTTCCTTTTACACTTTGGAATGCATATGGATGAGCCAAACATGACATGTAAATTGTGCAAGTTTAGATTTGCTACTCGAGTTGCGTTACAGGTAAAATTTGCTGGCTAATTGTAAGGAAACAGAGAGAAATGTGTCTTTTTTTCAAGAACCACCGTCTTTCTCATGCGATATTGATCAATAGCTCTAGTGGACGTCAGCTGGTCATTTTGGACACGAAGCTCGTTGTGCCAGAGGTGATTTCTACTTTTTAACAATTTGAAATATTAATAAATTACATACATTCGCTCCAGGTCCTTGATGACAAGCGGTTGAAACGTGTAAGGGAGACGGAACCGATGACGGAAGAAAAACGATGTGAGTTTTGTGAATCAGAGAAGATTCAAGTGAACTTTCCTTCAAACTCTTTCTTCTGGATTGTTTCTGAAAATTGCTTTTCTTTTACTCTTGATTCTAGATATACATAGTCTAAATGATGTAAGAAAATACCCAATAAGGGTGGATAGTAGTGACAAAACGAGCCACTCAGTTGCGCGCTCCCCCTACAATTAACTATCTTCTTTTGGCGGGCTTTATCCACGAAATTTCCCAGCCTCACACAACTTAACCATGTATTTCTAACTCCTTTCTGGTGACGGTATTGCGGTAGAACGCTGTTGAGATTTTCGGTTTTAGCACCACCTATCTCGCTGTAATTTCTACCTACTGGAGTCCAGAGGTCGTGATTGAGCCAAGTCATATTAGTGATGATGCTATTTCGACAAGAGGGCGCAGACGTCCAAGATAAGCGCTCATTTGGGCGCGAGTTTTGAATTGAATTTACTTGTCCGTCTCATTGGCGTCTCGTCAGATGCCCTGCTTTAACATGTTAACTCCCGTGTTGGTAGAGCAGGGAGAGCGTCAAGGACATCTCAGGGCAAGAGGGCTCGCAAATCCCTCCCCTCCTCACCCGCAAGAGCGTTTTCCGTTGAGTGATCCTATTCGTGACCCCAACCCTTTGCGTGAGAGTGTAGGGCCGTCGCGTGTTTTTCTTCCCTTTTGTTTCACTTTATCTAACAGTTCTATTCAGTGAGTATGGACGTTGCGATGACCATACGGAATCTTATGCGCAAAGTTTGTGAGGTGCTTGGTGAACCGTATGAGGAACCGAAGGATTCCTCACCGCATTCTGAAGTCACTGTGGAAGAGGATGACATAGTCGAAATTGGTCAGTTTCTATTAGACGCTGTATGTACTACTTGTTAGTAATACTCAGTCATACGATGGCACTTTTCAGATAGTCCTCGAGTAGATGATGATCTTGTCGATAACGCCGAAACGGCACCAACTACGACTCGGGCTACCCTATCGGCTCAGGTTCGCATTGAGGCAGCAGATGGTGTGCTGGATGCCGGATCAGGAATGCCTGGTTACGTGGAGGATGACGAAGACGATGCTATTGAGTGTATTACTACGGAGGTGAGGTTTTTGAGAGGCGTCTGGTAGTCCTGACAGCAACGCTGGAGTATATTGTTGACAATTGTTTCAGTCCTCTTACGAATTCCTTCTCATTCGATGTATTTGTCAACAGGAAAAGGGAACCAAGCATATGACGCACGAGGGGAAGGGTTTTCCAGGGTCATGGTTGAATCTTAAATTGTTTAAAGACAAAGTAGCTTAAGAGAGGGTGACTCACTTTCAAAGCTTGTTGTCCCCTTTTCCATTCACCCATCATTAGTTTTTCCACAGTGCTGCTCATATCCCTTCCTATTCTGAGCTAATTCTGTAAAGTTGAATGGTTTTCCTTCCAGAAGGCTGAGAAGGCGCCGACAGGTGCTGCCATCGTGAAAGCTGTCACTGACGACACTGCAGATGATGATCTGAAAGTGATTGCGGAAGTCGAGTAGTGAGTTTGACATCAAGGGTTCTTGTATTTTTGAAAATTCTTCTTTCTTTTGAAAGTTTCTTACTTATTCAAAAAGTATTGATTCCCATATTCATCAACAAGAAATCATGAGTATACCATGTTATGCATGAATTTTAGTGCTCCTGGAAGTAGCGGAGCGACAACGGCAGGTGGCCGTGAAAAGAAGTTCAAATGCTCGAAATGTAGCTGTACATTCATAACGTCGTATGCATTGAGAAATCACGAATTGTCTGCGCATAGTACAGATGCTGGAGGAATTTGTGATAAGGTTGGAGGCTGAAAGTGATAAAATATCCACAACTTTTTCAAAATTGCTGTTCAGGTGTTCGGCGTACCAGTACGAGGATTCTTTTTCATATGCCGTAACTGTTGTGCAGCATTTGAAAGTCAACAGCAGTTCAAGCTACATCGGGTGAGTAATTTTGTGGGTTAAAATTACACGCTAATTTCGAGACAACTAGCTAATAGTAGACAGCTGTGGAAATAATTCGCCCTCCTACCAGTTTTTCAGGGTAGCGTAGAATGTAAGTGGGATTTGATTACTTCTACGAGTGCTTCACACTCACACCTCGAACGACCCATTCATAAGCAGGCGGTCGAAGAGTTGAAGGAAATTACTGAAATGTTTGCTTGGCCTGGATTACCGACCAAAGTTAAACTGTAGCCCTTATTATGCATAGCAGTTTTTGTGTGGGAATATTTGCCAAATGAAAAAATAATATGTTGCAAGTATTGGTAGTTCTCAAGGAGATTATTAGATTTGAATAACCATGATTCCAGTTATCTCACGGCCCGACGGGTTCAGTCTCGTGTGGAGAATGCTCCGCTATCGCCTATAATACGCCCCTTTACGAGCATCATCGGCAAGCTCATGCAACACCTGATCGGCTATTCTATGGATGTAGTCATTGCAATTTGATGTTCCGAACGGTTAGGGCTATATTTATTTTTCGAATTTCATTCGTTTTTCAATGTAATGCAAGATACTGTAATTTATTGGTATATGCATGTTTCTGGTTCCACACTACAGCGTAACTTCTTCGGAGAAGAGGTTTCCATTGAATTCGCTGGCAATGGGTTAATTCGTATTTATCCTAAGTTTATATGATATTTTTTCTCGAAGTAAGCGTATGCTTCCTCTGCATGGATGTCACGGCAATGTCCTCCTGCATCGTCATAGCTGTGAGACACACAAAACTCGCATTCTATTCCATTTGTTCTTGTCGTTCTAGGGAAAACCCCAATTTGAACTTGGGTCTAGCTTCGAACATAATTTGATTGTTTATTTCAGGATGCTCGTCTGATGTACCATTTGCGTGAAGCCCATGGTGTATCGCTGTTCTTCTTCTGTAAGGCATGTCATTTGGGTGGCACTCATGAGCGAACTGTATACGCACATGTGGCAGTGAAATCACAACGATGCCGCCAATTTGGAGCTCAAAAAAATTGGGTATGGCTTATTTTGTTGCTTTTATTACTCACAGATCTTCAGCGCGGTTCATTAAATCTCATTTTAGTAGACTATTTTCAGAACAGCATTATGATGCTCGGAGTTTGCCCAACTAGCGTGCTACATTATCAACCGAGATGTATAGCAACACATGAATTTACTTTGGATCGCAATGGGGTAAGCAAACTCGCTCATGTTTTTCGCCCAACCAGAGTTTGAAACAGAGAGTTCATTTGTCCTAACCACGCTCTACCTTTTTTAGAAATTTCTTTGTGTGTTGATGTTAGCTATTGGCGCTATATTTTAAGGACAACACACTGTAAAAATTATGCCTCGGAACTTTTAGATCGAGGTCGTGACTCCATCCGAGTGTGTACATCGTTCCTTCTTGGCACCGACTGATTCATTGATCACTTGCAGGGATTGTTTCTGCACTGTGAGTATTCTTTAACTCCTCTTGTCTTTTACGAACCTCTTCGAGAGCTAGNTAGTTCATTCTTTGAAACAAAGTTTTTCCGAAATCAAGGCTAGAGACAACACGTAAGGGTCGTACTCAAAGTATACTAATTGGTTTTAAAATTCCAGATGACAGCGGCATCGTTCACTGCAGCGGAGACGTTCAGAAACGGGGGAGTTGTAAAGGTTAGTTTCACAGTGGACATTGTAGCAAACATAGATTACTATCCCTTTCCCCTTGATTGGTCGTATAGGTTTAACCACTTACTTTTTTAGGAGCTAGCGATGACGCTCGATAACAGTACAGAATTTCCGTTCCTCGGAATCTACGATCAGACACCGGTGGAGGGCACATCTACAGTAGGTTCTAAGACTACTGTTCGAGAAAAGGCAAACTTAACATTTCAGTTGTCTTTAGTTTTATATAGTTGAAAGCATGCAAAAGTTAAATGTGTCCGGTGAATTTCAGGCCCCTGGGCGTGCGATCGCACCAAGACCAACGGAAATTCAAACCATTTCAAGCAGTGCGTTGAATAACATGAGGGTTTGCCCGGAACCACCATCAATTTCTCGACTGACCGTGCGACCACCACAACCATCGCATCCGTTGCCCGTCGGTACACGAGTTGCCGCAGTTGCTCCGCTAATGAGTAATAAGATTAGTCCATTACCAGTCAAGGTAAGTTCGCAGGCCCTTCCTGGATACTCGTTGACTCCATTAGTGTCTTTACAGCGTCGCCCTGCTCCTAACTCAGATGTGATAACTCTGAGTGACGACGAGCCTGGTCCATCGGCTCCAAAACGAGTACCTCCCCCACGTGCGCCAGTTTCACCATCACCATTGGCTGTGAAAAGTAAACCTGTTGATAGCAGCAATCGATGCAAGGTATATAACTCACTTTCATTTTACAACTTATTCCAATTTGTACGGGTACCTCAGCTAAGTGACCAATCCAAAGTAACCCCAGGTGTCAGCTCTTCAGAGGCGACTTCAATTGTTGAATACGTTCTTTTATAGATTTGTGACGCTACAATGCCATCGGCTCAAATTCAGTCGTTGCATGAGTTACACAGGAACGGAATGGTAAGAAACTAGTTTATCTTCCACTCTCTTTGTTCATATTCCAGCTGAAAGCCCTTTTTGATGCCTTTTTTGTGAGGATTATTGATTGGCCGTTCAGAAATGGTTCTGTCTGGATTGCGCCAGCGCTCAAATGGATGAAGTGGAGGCGATGAAGCATTACTTCAGTACTCATGTGAAGGTAGCAGAACAAAAGGCTGTTGAAAAAGGTAGTTTTTATATTATTGTTGTGGTCTGTGAAACACAATTCCTAGATGGGCGAAGCATGTTGTGCTCGAGCCGTCCACTTTATTTAGGGCTACGCGATAGCGTTGGTTCTAGTCGTAGCATTCAAAGGCGTATTATTGCGACCTTCTAATTTCCCCAACCGTCCTCATTTATCCATGTGCATAATAATAGTGAGAAATGAGATGACCTTATTTGTTTGTATATCGTTTGGCCAGCCCCTCGCATCCAATTTGTCATTGGTAGCTGAGCGTGACCTTATAATTGCCTTCTTGGAGTCTCCCAATCGAGCGGTTTTTAGCTGGACAACTTGTCCAGATGATCCAACCCTCCTGATCATGCTAATCGGCCAACCAATTGGTGGACCGGAATACGCCGGTTCTGGCGAGACCTGAATACGCCGGCTCTGGTGGGACCAGAATACCCGGTTCTGGCGGGACCAGAATACGCCGGTTCTGGTGGACCGGAATACATAGCCACAATTCTATCCAGCAACTACATTTGAGTTGTGCGAGCGTTAGGCCAAAGTATTTACATTGAACCGTATTTCGTGACGAATTAACATGAAGTTTTTTGGTAGTTCCATTGGATGTGGTGATATCACTCAGATATCAACATTTCTTTTTTTTTTTTTTTTTTT
>UZAF01016183.1:14953-62430 GCA_900617895.1 Haemonchus placei
TGAAGACCTACCCCAGCTGAGACTGGTCGAATATTATTATCGATTGCTGGTTGGTTTCGAAGAATCCACCAAGCTACGGTGAGTGATTCTCCTTTAATCATCTGCGTGCTCTGGGGGTCTCGAACTTCAGTGCGGGCAGTGGAGACGTTTGGTCGGATAGTCACGAATTGTTGTGATTTTGCCAAATAACTCGATACTCTCTGTGAGATCGTAGGTAACGCAACAGGACAAGGAAATACGCATTACTGGTGGTTGAAAAGGATACTTGCAGATTCAACTTAACTGACTCGCACTGTATGCAGGGGCGGCAAAACTACTGGTACGCAAAAATTCGATGGCATTCTGATATTAAACTTTGCAAATCAACACTTACTATTATGACTATTTATCACAAACATGATAATACGGTACATGTTACCTATTTTCGTAATGTGGCAAGCTGGTACTGTTTATCCACTTCTCCCATGATCTCAGAAGCGCTTCTTCAAGATAGTGTCATTTGAGTTCCTGAAAGAACGATTTTTTTTCTTTCAGATGGCCCACTCAGAATAATTCACGGGTTCAAATCTGGAGAAGTGAAGGGCCATTCGCAGTCGGGCAGTCAAGTTTTTCTTCAGCGATAGCATCAGCAAGTGAATTCCCTATAGTCTTCTCATGTTGGGAGTTGAAGTCTGAATTTAACGGCAAATCTCCTTATCACGAAAGACGATGTTCGCGGCGCAAGCCACCGTGAATCGTTTCAGCAACCTTTTAAACCTTTCCAATCTTTTCTCTTCATAGATTCCGCCAGCAGTTGGCATTTTGAAACTATAAGGGAGCTTCCTGAACTTCCCCCTTACTATCCTCCTCATTGACCAAACGCTTATTCATAGGTCTTTCATCACCCAGCGTATCGATTTCCTGGTGTTCCTTTGGATTTTTTCTTACGAGTTTCACATTTTCACAATTCGTAGCTGCGTGCGACGGTCTCTTTTTTCTTTGTTCTTCAGTCTTCGTTTCTCATAACGTTACACTGTATTCTCAACCATTCTCGGGACATGAAAAGGACCTTCACAATACCGCTTGTTTCTTGGAGGCATTATTAAGTTTCGCAATAGCGCGTTGTAGGTAGGAACACCTAATCATTTCGTATTCAAGCGCGTATGAGTTCCACAAGTTTTAGTCATCACACCATAGGCATGTGAAGGAAGTTGTTAAGAATAGTTCAGAAATTCCAAATGTTTAGGTGTACGGGTAACTTTGCCGCACACTATAATGTGGCATTAAAGAGGAAATTCGATGGTGGATGCTCGATTATGACAGAATCAATCGTTCGAGAAGTAAAATCGAGCTCCCTGTCCATAGAGTGAACCTATGTTTGTGCTTGGGTTTACCTCACGTTGTCTTCCCAACCCCTCTTTGGCTCACCCTATGAATTTGAGTTTTGAAACCCTCTATGGTCCACACTTGGACGCGACTAGGACACCTGATGTCTTCTGTTTGACGATGCCTTAGCAAGCGGAAAACCTGACAAGCTCCCCCTTCAAGTTCGATACGCATTGCTTTTCCTTGATCGCAATACATAGAGTCGAATGGTCAATTGAAGTTATCATCGTGCAGTCTTCTAAAAACCGCGTGTGGTTTCTCAATTCTCAATAGAGATGAATTACGGGAGTACGCTGGTGGACTCGCATTCTACAGGAAAGTTAGTGGCTACCAAGTGGCCATGACTTTCCTCCACAGCAAGACCGCCTCACGAAATGAAGAAATAATTGTGACGGTACTTCATCAATCCGTCTCCATTTTCCACATTGTTGTAATCTTGGCATGAAAGAACAAAAGGTAATATTCTTTTGTCTGACAATTTATTCGGTGCAGCTATTCATAAGTTCCAATGACCTGACATTTCGATGTGGTCGTCCTTAACCTAAACGCTACACATCTCAAGATGACCTGCGCATCATCCAAGAAGCAAAGCTCATTCTGGAACGAGCTCTAACTACATATAAAAAGCGCAGCAAGATTTTGGTGCGCCAAGCACCGCTACTCGTGAGACACTCAGCTGGTACACATACATAACTCCTGGCCGACTAATCAAATTTTACGCAGTGCCGCAATCACATCGAAATTATTCATACCAGATCAGCGAAGAATTTCATTATTTGTTACAAGGTCCGAGCGTTTATTTTCACGATCCGTCGCAAGCACCATAGATAGAAAGCAATCATCTTTCGACGAGATCAGCTGTATTTTCCAAACTTTTGCCAGCATACAGTGCAAAAGGATTAACGGGAATAGGGTACAAGCGTAGTAGGGTCTTTAGCTCTGAGATATAGACGACATTGCATTGGCCACATTCTTCGAGGTCTCCGGAGCAAGATTAGTGAGCCTGCAGGCAATCTCTAGCATTGAATGTTTTTGGATATAAGCTTCGCCAATTTTAATGACTTTTGACCGACTAACCTAACTATGCTCGCTTACTTGTTGAGACTAGCGGCGACATGTTGTAATTGACTTCTTTCATTTTAGCGAAAATGGCAATGTACTTTGAAACTTTCAATTTGTGACACTTCTGCAACCGAACGAACTATTGCCTACCATTATTTGCTGCATTGTTCATCTAGTTAGATGTCTGCGTGTGTTAATGTACATCAGAATCATGAATGGATACGTCCATGGTCGTAGTCCCATATTTTTATCAAGCAATGGTGTGAAACCTGTTGTCATGTACCGTCGTTCATGATGCCATTCGAACCCCGCCCCTGGCGGGTTGAAAGAGCGCGGAGGGCGGCGTCGTGGAGATCCCTCTGTTGATACGTCGGATACCCTGGCGGACTCGCTCTGGACGTTGTCAGGTAGAGTTCAAAAAGCCCTTCAACGATAAGCATAAGTTCAATCCTCAGCTCGAATTCCGTGTTCCTAACCACTTTGTTATTTATTGTAGTTGTGGTCTGGGTCTTTGTACGATTACAAATAAAAGGGTAAATGGAGAGTTGATGAATCCAAGTGAACTACCCAAATTTACATTTGGGAGTGATGCCCCAAAACATGGTGCATCGGCCGAACCTATCGAACACCCCTTAATGACATTATTTAATAACACGGATTCAGTCATTTCAATACTGAACACTCCTTATATAAAAAGAGACGATCTCTGTTAAGCCCGATCTCTTGCTCAAATCAGATATTTATGGACAGCAAGTTTGTTCAAATAAATACAATCGGAGCAGAGAGAGTCTCTAAAACTTTATAGGTGAAAATTTTAACGCACGTGCACAATATTTCATAGGGTGCGCTTCCAGGGCCTAAAGAGCGTGTCTTGACAATTATCCTCACACGTGGATCTAAAATTTCGCGATCTCATTATTCTTTTCCTTCCTCGCAATTTTTCATAAATTTCAAGCGCTCAAGTTTACTATATTTTCCGCAGAAATGAGAGACACGATGAGAAGGTAACTCGAAAGAAGTCCCGGTAGCAGTCCGATAGACTCGCCTAGAAATGAGGTACCTTATAGTTTATTTTTGGCCGGCCTGTGTTCTTTGTATATATCGTATTTCTTGAATGTTTCGCCTTTTTTGTAAAGATTATGAAAGGTGCGTCGTTACCATTTTGCTCGTTGGCTCGTATGGTACACTTTGTGAGATAAGTTCGCTAGAGTTTGGAAGGACAATGTAATCCTACTGATTCCTACTGTGTAATCTCTTCTATCAACAATTTTCTTACCGTAAAGCTCCCTTTCAACTTCATATTGAGGCTCTCACTGTTTCAGTCTCTCACTATTTTCCTCTTAACGCAAGATTCACAAGGAAGCAGCGTAATTCTTGTGATCTCAAGAAGTTATATATTTCTGAAAGTATAAGAGGAAGGTTCTAAAATTCTAGTCTTCTGGAAAATCACGAAGATGAAATCAGTTGACATCTTCTCAAAACTTTTAAAGGACTTCCGGGAAATTCACAACAAAAGCGCAAGATCACAACCTCTCAAAATATCCAAGCTCAGCTGTTGAAGATTCTCAAAACATTCAACCTCCGCTGCTGGAGACTGAATACGATCTCAAAACAAAATACATCACAACAGTAGGAACTTCCTTCGATGAAGGAAAGATAAGAACAATTCCGCATATATAACCGAAGCCAGGCATTCCTCCTCGTCCTGGCAGTCTTTGTCGACAGACACACGCACAACGTTTCAAGAGACTCAGTGCATAGCAATCCAGCTTCGGAATGTCACACCAGCCACTCATTTTGAAGACTGCTGAACAGAGATTAAATAGACAACTCAATGCTCTAATAAGCCTACTGCAAGAAGCGAATGCGTTCGAGGCACCATGGACTTTTCCGACTAAAGCGCAGGCGTTAGACGCCTAATCTCAAAAACCATGATCATCAAAAATTTAATGTCAAAAAGCAGCAACGCAGAGAATACATCGTGGCATACTACACCGAACGTAACAGCGCAATCCACGATCTTGCTCAAGAACCTAAAGTAGAAATAGAAAACCAGTTCGATGAATACTGGTCTGAAAAGAAAGGTGAGAACTTACTGCAAATAATCCGTGCATCTGCTGTTTACATTGAAACAGCATTACATACTGAACATTCAATAATAGAACTGGCTCAAAGTATTACAGAATTTAGCTACAATATCGTTCCAGCACCCTTTATTGGATGCTGTAATTGTTTCAAGGGTGCTGTAGCAGAAATTTACTGTAAAACGGACGTACAGCAAGTACATGCACAAGTTGACTTGTATGAGGAAAGGGTTTCAAAACGAAAAGAGACTGTTCTTCAATAGCTCGAGTAGAAAAACAATGTCAAGTGAAGTGCGGTCCACAACAAACAATAGTGGAAATTCAAGGAGCATTGAACTACATAAATGGCATCAATCCATTATGGAAGTATACTAGAATCACCAATAACCACACGAAAGACGCTCATTCCTTCACGATCGAATGGGATCTCGCAGATCTCGCTCACTTTTTTGAAATATGCGAAACATTCTAGTTGTATACGGTAGTGGTTCTCATCAGCTTCTTATGCTTGCTTGCTATCAGCGTTGCGCATCTATGCTTAAGTAAAACAAAAAGCCCAGCGCAGGCGTTACAAGCATAAGCGAGCTTTCCTTCAGTGCTTCCATTCAATTGCGTCCTGCTCGTCAGTCTCGTCATTTCCAAAAAATTCTCTCATTTTGTCTTTTTCCTCATAACACTATCTTTCAAGGTACTTTGAATCCCGACGCATGTGAGATTCAAACCCCTTATTTTCTCAAATTTCAAGTTTAACTTTCAAGGATAACTTTGTACGGAGACAATAGTAACGGAAGAAGTACCTCAAATGTACTTTAAATGTATCAGTTTCGTATAATGTCCACATCGATTCCAAGAGATTCTTGATGATACTACACGCATTTCTCGCATAAACCTTGCAATTTCTACGTCATTATCAAAGAAATAATCAATACTAATTAAGAAATGACCGATGATGGGGGCATTAACGAGCAGCAGGACGAAGACGGAGACGATTAACTATTAAATCGAGCTAACTTCACTTTTTACCTCAAATCTAAAGTTGAATTTCAAAGAGATAGGTTGATTTCTTTCGAAAATTGTAGTCCACTTTTTGCAACCAACCCTTCTCTTACTGTTGATGAAAGAAAGTTTTCAAGACGAGGACGAATTTTCCCAAGAAGGAAAGAAAAAAGCCGAAAAAAGAACTTCCTTCGAATATTCTGAGCAAAGCAATAAATAATCGACGAATCGAGGAGGTACTACCTCACCAATCAATCAATGCCTGAAAATTCTTGTCAAATAACTAACATCTCTTTAGCGTGAACTCCGCTTGGTGGCGCGCAGGATATTCACTCATAAGGAAATGCAGGAAGAATGGCTGGACGACCTCACACAAACATTCAAACTTTAAAGCAAATGATGGCAGTGGACGAAGAGTTAAGGTACGCTCCGAGTTCTGAACCATCTCCCCTACCAGGGTCAAGCCGCCAACAACCTCAACAGCAGTCGTCAAATAAATGTGGATTCTGCGACAGCCCAGATCACTTCGCAGCTGATTGTAAGCAGTATTTCACTTTATGATATAAGTCGTCGTGCAACCTAAAGATTGCGCTGTGAAAGATGTCCTAGAGGAGCTTCTCACCTCGAAACCTCATGTCCTACGGAGAAAGTATGCCACTCCTGCAAAGTTGCGAAACGAGAAAAGGAAATGGTTAAGCACAACACTGCCTTCTGCCCGCACAAGTTTCCGCTGGAACAATTACTCGGTAGTTGATTTCAAATTAGTCAAAGTTTCCAATTTCTTCAATTCCCTCAATTTGCTTAGCCATTGGTAGATTTGGTTAAATGTTACCGGTCGATTTTGTATTGTTGGTAGATCACGATCAATTGATCGATTCTGTGTGTTCGATTTCGATTTAAATATATCGAATTCAATAAAAACAGTTTCCTCGGTTGTATAAATCAAGTGAAGTCACGTTCGATACATAGTACTCTTTTAAGTAGCCGGAAAGTGTTTTGAATCAAATGAAACTCGAGAAAAAACAAAACAAAAGCAAAAAACTCAAAAAGCATAATAATAGTAAAGTCAAAGCGAGAAACGCGAGGAACTTCCGCGTGATTGCAACATCTCCGTGAATCATTACGATTGCGACACGATATGGGATATAGTCGAGGGAACTCTTAGTGATACTTCTTCGTTTTGAAGTGAGTTGGACATCCTGTATCGTCTCGTCTTGCATTGTAGTTTTATGTGCGCCAATACCCTCATAGTAAGAGTCATTAAAAGGTCGTCTTCAACGAGTCATTTAAAAGCAGAACAAAGTGAAGCCCGTCCGTCTAGACTGTCTTCTTTTGCGCGGGGAGTGTCATGAACCGTTGTTCATGATGCCATTTAAAACCCGCTCCCGGCGAATTATAAGAGCGCTGAAGGCCGCGTCGGGGAGATCCCTCGGTTGAAGCTGCTCTCAGTAGGCAGCTGCTCACGCTAGCGCGGTGGAGACGATCGCACATCGGTCCAGCCATCAGGCTGTTACGTCGGAAATCCTGGCGGGCTCGCTGGGGACGTTGTCAGATAGAAATTCAAGAAACTCGAGGCCCTCTAGCGACAAGTATAAGTTCATGCCATCAACTCAAATTCCATGCTCCTAACCACAATGTTATATATTGTAATATTTGTGATTCGGATCAATGTACGATTGTAGACTTCATAAATGAAAGGGTAAATTGAGAGTTAATGAATCCAAGAGAACCACCCAAACGTACATTTGGGAGTGATGCCCCAAAACTCCTGTACATTCTCTACACAGTAGTATTCATTCATTTCCTTGAGAAAGCTGGATATTCGGTATCGGCACTCTCCATTCGCGCCCTTACCGAAGACGGTTCGATCCGACACCATAACGCCTTTCTAAAATCCACGAAACTACTGAAAGCTGGTGTCTCAACCCAGTGCATGACCCGATAATTTTCCAGAAACCCTAATTGCTCAGTTTACGGTCTTCCATATCTCGTCTGCTCGTAGATGATCATTCATAGATTGCATGACGGATTTGCGTGACAGTATAACGCAGAATACCTTCTCTAAACTGAAAAAAGCTCAATACTTCCTCAGCTTTCGTTGATACAGCTTTCATTCTTTTCCGTTTCTCTGCCAATCCTCTCCTTCAATTTGCTGGGAACTGCTCTATACGAACGATTATATAATTCCGTTAGCCAGTGAATGATCGAACTGCAACCTGCTTTCAAAAATTTTGCAAGGACCCATTTATAAGAGGGCTATCGTTTCAAAATTATCGACTTGTTTTTGCCGTTTTCTTTGGCGTTATAGTGCCAGCGTAGGCATCATTAATTAGCTAGATCACATTCAAGCGCTAAGCAGTCTGTTGAATATTCTTGTTGAGGATGTTCTGGAAGATTTCAGGTCACATTTTTTACAGTTAGACACCGGTCATGGGAAGCATGCCACAGCTGTTTTTGACAAGAATGTTGAAGTTGCTTGAGCTTCTGCCAATTCGCTAACATTACAAAGGATTTATGAGTCTTTATATTGAGCGGCATGACAAGCCTCTATACTATTTGGTGCAAATAATTTTTTCTTGTGATGACGTCAAGACATATTTACTAGGTGACCCAGTTCAGCACTTCTTCTCATGGATTCGGTAAGCTATTTCTCACTGGCTAGCCCTCTTAAACTTCAACTTCATGTTTTCCTCATCTTTCTTCTGCCATGTGATCTCCCNAACAATTATTCTTTTCTTTTTCAGTACCCTTGACTAAGTACTTCTTGCGCGCAATCAGGGATGATTTGCTTACTGTGTCTAGTCCTCCTTCATGCTATTTTTTTCTGGAATGCCAAGCTGTTTCGTAATCTCGGATAGAAGCGTGCAGCGAATAATGAGTCTTACAGCTTCTTCACTATGAATTATCTGATGAAAGTGCTTTCTTTCCCTGTTTCTTGTGTTTGAGCCTAATTGTGGAGATCCAACCCATGTCTGCGCCTCAGACAGTACAAGCATTGTGAGGGGGCTTTCTCCTTTTTCCGCTTATGTAGATGTAGTTAAGCTGTTAGTTAATCTCTTATCACCATGTTTTCTTATAATCTTGCTTTTGCTTGAAAAGTATTCCTAACCAGTTCACTATCCTCACTGAATGCAGCTGGTTCGGTTTTGAAAAAAATGAACCGATCAACTGCTGAC
This sequence comes from Haemonchus placei, assembly GCA_900617895.1. NCBI lineage: Eukaryota > Metazoa > Nematoda > Chromadorea > Rhabditida > Trichostrongylidae > Haemonchus > Haemonchus placei. The sequence goes on from UZAF01016183.1 coordinate 23,637, forward strand.
TTGATTCCGTCTTGTCATTCCCGATTCAACGTTAAGATTCTTCTGCAATTGCGCGTGAATGTGAATCCAGAGTTCATTTCAGTATGTCGTCGATAGCCTTCTACGTTGCCCTACATCCTCTCACTGTATCCACCGTATCCATTATAAGAGTGAGCACCTAGTCAATCACTGCGCGGTTCACGATGTTAGTAAGTGCGCGATTTATGAGTAACATCAGGAGGCGGAAGGCATCAAAGAGCATCCTCCGAATTCTGCAGTCTTTCTATAGACAATTCATTCCAACCTTATATGAACGCAGAAATCTTCACCCGCCACATATACGACGCACGGATAGGAGGCTGAAGGCGAGGACGCGGGGCGTGTGGTGAGATAGCTATGGGGTCGCGTGGTGCATATCGAAAATGCAAACGCAAACTATGCTGCACTGCAATGCTAGAGAAATGAAGGCACACAAGTAAAAACCTTCGCAGCTGCACGCAGGCGACGGAAGATGCTCCTCGATGCCTTCCGCTCTGTAGCACTCGTCGCCCGAAAATGTCAGGAAGGAATTAGAATTCCTCAAGGCCGCGGATGAGCTGAAAGACTGGCCATCGCCCGAAACTTTGCTTTTGAGTTGTGGGTCCGCTTTGATCCGTTAGAAAAGCTGATCAGCCTGAGAGAGGAATGACGTTTGTAAAACGAATCATCAATTATTGCACTCATATGAGAGGAGGTGGAAAAGGAACGATCTAGGAAAGCACTCGGCGGATGATAGATGTGATGATCTTCCAAGGTTACAAACTAAATATGAAAAACACACGGAAAACATTAGATGATAACTGGTAAAGCTTGGCTCACGCGAAAAGGAGCAGTTGCTGAGAATGCTGCTGGGCCTGGACACTCGACGATTCTTCACCGTATCGTGAACAAGTTAATAGGAAGTTAGAACAACGTCACTGTACCTATAGGAGGAATAATTCCAAATTTCTTTCGCGTAGAGTAGGATATGAATACAGTGGAAAATGGTTAACATCCTGACCAGCGCAATCCACAGAATACTTACAGCTTTAAGGTCATGAAGCAAATGAGGATATCAACATTGGCAGCTTAAGCTAATAGAAGACGACTGAAGCAACTCAGTGCTTCCGAAAAAGTAAAGTCTCTAGCCTAGGAGAAATCACAGTAGAATTAATGTAGCAGATGATTGTGAAGAGGTTCATGTTCATGGGATTGTACGATCATTGCTGGAACGGAGGAGAAGTTTCAGAAGACTGAGGAAAAGGCGACAATGTTAAGCAGCTGAAAGAAGGAAATCTGTCGGAATGCGGAAAGAATGGGAAATTGCTTCTACTCCATTGAGAGCTTGAGTTCGTAGAAGAAGGGGTGGCCGCCCTTAGCTATGCTTGAGTGGTTCTGAGGTGAGGAATATATTTTTAATCGGAGCCTGAGGAGGAGAGCAGCGCCGTGATGGGTGTGATCACCTCGTGCGAAAGCTAAGTTGAGGTATGAGCTGAATATTCAATTGGCTCACTCGAACACTTCACTACTGGAGCACAGGTCAAAAACTGTATGTTTTCGGATGGGGAACGTTCCTGAGCACATTTATGGGTCAACTCTCTTATCTGCGCTCAACATTGAGAAAAAAGCGGGGATCTCCCAACTACATTAACACCTCCGATTTTTGTATAGACATACATAGCACGATGGCAGTACAGATCGAAATCTTAGTTCAAAGTACTCACTCCACTCCACTTCGCTCACTCCACTCCGCAGTATTCACTCTACTCCATTAACCCACCCACCACGTTATTGCTTTATATAGAAATGTAGAATAGGGCTGGGTTTCCCATATCACTACCTTTATCATAACCACAAAGTTCCCCGGACGGACAGGCAGGCACACAAACAAACTTACATACCGACACAACAAGTTACTGCTTCATAAATAAGAGAGACAAGTGCCTATATAGCGCATTCCTCACATCACTGTTAAAAAGTGGTTGCACCAAATTGCCATACAAAGAGTATATATTCGGTTGTCTAGAAAGTTTCCGCCGATTTTTGAGTCATATTTGCGATTAAATTTAAAGAAGTAGAAATCATTGATCGAACAATATGTCCTCCATTCAATTCAGTAATGGTTTGCCATCTTCCCGCATGTTTCATAATCCTACTTCCAGAGAAGGTTCTCGAGTTAGAATCAAAAAACACTCTTAGGTGCTTTTTGCAGTCCTCGAGTGGATTGAACGATTCGCTATTCAGAGAATCCTGCAAAAACCTAAATAAATATAGTTTGACGGTGATATGTCTTGATTATATGTGGATGAGTCCCTGAACGTGCCGTTCTCGAGGATGAAATTGAATTTCGCAAACCACTCACGCACTGAACGTTTCCCTAGAGCATTGTCCACTTGAACGTCGCAAGTCTTTCTCGTGGCTTGTGCCGAATTCCTACCTTTGTGATAGAAGAAAAAACCAGGTGCCGAAAATGCAAGCCGAAAGCTGCGGAAACTTTCCGAGCAACCCAATATTATGATGTCATTGCTGGTTCCATCACTAAATATAGCCCGGTCCGAACACATCCATAGACCCCTTATCATTACATCAGTAAACAGGAAAAAACAGTAGCAAAGAGCGATCGAGTAGCGGAGAGGGGGTGACCGTATACTGAGCGGACCAAATAGATGTTCTCTAGCCACATAACATCGACGTATAGGAGGTCAAAAACTGTTGTATGAAATCTTTTGTACTGAGCAGTATCACCAATGTCAATTTCGGAAGTCTTCAACTTTATATTCATGCTTGCGTAGCTCAATTCATAGAGCCGAGTGTTTTGAATGGATCGAATAACATCTGGAGCATTAAATGCATGGAAAACCTTGATCTTCTTGAGACCTTTTTTGAACTTGCTAACGACGGCGGAAATTTGTTGAACCGATTTCTTGCTTTACAGAAGAAACTGTTTTCGTTGACCAGTTTTCTGCGTGTGCCTATTTTCTGAACAAAGAGAAGTGGATAGTAGAGTCCTTTGATATTGGGCACTCGAAGGCGTACTACAGGGTACGGCAAAAGTTCTGGCAACGGTAAATATACACTTAAAAACGGTCAAATCCATCGATACATTGATCTTTAACAGCATTTATCAACAGCTATAGAGATCACAAAAACAATTTAGATCTTGAAATAGCCTACTTTTGCGCGAATACAGGCCGAAAGTCTCGTAGGAAACGCGTCGACGGCGGCACGGAGATAGCCTTCGTCCAAATCCTCCAATGCTTTCACGAGGGTTGCACGTAGAGCATCCAAACTTCTATGCTGGATAGAGCAGGTTTTCCTCTTAAGAACTGACTAAACAAAGTAGTCCAATGGCTTTAGGTCTGGACTGTTTGGGGGCTAGTCGTTCGACAAGATGAAGTCTGGGAAGTGCGTTGCCACCTGTCCTGTACCACCTTGGACCTGTGTGCTGGAGCTGAGTCCTGTTGATAAGTCCAAGTCCGGTTGCCGAAATGGGATTGTGCCCAGGGGATATCTCCTTCTACAACGCGCTTTACAAGTAGGTTTTGCTACCCACCTTGACCCCTTTCTCCAAGAAAATCAGGGACATCTTGCCGTCCGATGTGATTGCCTCAGAAAACCGTCAACGACTTGAGGTGTCCAGATCGCTGAGCAATACCTCCATGTTGGCTGGCTTCTGCAGAGCTTCTCGCTATTATCCTATCATTTTGGGTGTTCAGAAATTTATCTGTTGAAAACAGACATTCGTCAGTAAAAGGATGTTGGTGTGCCGTGCCTGCGAAAATTGCTTCAAAAGCTACTTACATTTTTCGAGCCTAGTGTTCTTCATACGTTCAGTCAGCATGCGAGTTTTTCTGATCTTGAAGAGCGAAGTCGGAGGTCTGGTGACAATCCTTCCAGCAGATCGAGCAGGAATACCCACCTCAAGAGCCATTTTTCTCTCGGACCTACGAGGGTGGCATCGGATTTTCTCTTGAGTGATTTTCACGATCTCCTTTGTTGTTGCACTCTTCGTTCTCCCACTCCTAGGCTCGTTTTCCATAGTTCCTGTCGCCTTGTACCTATTGATGTTGTTGTACACCGCTATTAAGGGAGTCTGGAGCTGCTTGGAGATGGTCTTTGCAGTGCATCCAGCCAAATGGAGGTGCAGGATGAGGCTAATTGGTCTTTGGGGGCCAATGTATGGAATGTATAGAAGAAGACTTGCAGAAAATAGTTGCACAGATTCTGTCGAGATGGAAGGCTTCATTTCTTATAGAAGACCACGCCAGAACTTTTGCCGCACCCTGTATATGTGCGGTGCCAAAATGGACAAACATCTTGTACTATACTGCTACGACATTCCTGTGATGCGGTCACTGATCAGTCAAGAGAAAATGGGTTGTGTTCAGGTATGAATTACTGAGATCATGAAAAGATAGGTTTTTTCATCAATATCATAGATTTCATTGAAGGCACATTTCACGATAATTTTGGTTAATCCAGATTAAGGCGAAAAATGGAATATAATATAGAAATTACTGCGGCAGAGCCGAGAAACTGCGTGAATCGGTGTTTCCGAAGTGAAAAAAGGCTCTAAAAACCGTTAAGAAGGGGGATAACGAGAATGAGGCCAAAAAATCAAAAAGAATGGAGCGTTTGGACGAGCTATACAATGTGTGTCACTGCGTACCTGGGTTCTGGTGCGAATAGCTGACTACGGTAAGCGAAAATTCATTCACTCATAAGCACAAGTTGACAAAAACCCCAATAACAACAAAATTAGTCCACATTTTTTAGCCTCTTACGGTATAAAGTCAAATAAAGGACCTTAGCAGCAAAAGGGATAGGAGAGAATGAAGTAATTGCAAAAAAAAANCTCATTACTGATTTTTTTGTGTGGGTTCTCGAGCCAATATTGCATTCTGTACCGCCTCGACACTCGTCCGACGTGGCATCCATCTAAGGGATGGGTGATCCGGTAATGGGGCCCCACTAGGCCCAAAAACTGTTGATTCTTAGGAGTTGACTGTAAAGTTTTTGCCGACGATTTGAAAATTTACAAGATTATCGAAAGTGACATTGACTCTACAATCTTCAGAAAACTACTGATTTTCTTAAGAAGTGGTCCAAAACGTGGGAGCTTCCGTTGTCTGTTGACATATCGAAGGTTTTGATTTTATTTCGTTTGCAGACGAGCCTCTGCTCTTACCACATTGATGACAATGTTTTGCAAACTGTGGACAAAGTCACTGATCTTGGCTGCGTCATATGCCGTAATCTTAGTTTCGATGAACACATAAATATGATTGTGAGCAAGGCTAGTTTGTAAAGACTCCCAACTCCTTATAAGAGCATTCAAGACATACATGCGTTCACTATTGGAATATGGGACAGTGATATACTATCCCCAGGAAAAAACTCACTAGGGTTTTAGAGAAGGTTCAAAATGACTTCACTAGGAAGTTGATGGAAGGGTCCATGGATATGACTATACGAAAGTTCCCCAAAGCTCTATGAGGAACCAAATTCTAGGTCTGCAAACCCTTGAAAGTAGAAGGAGGCGATTTGATGTACTCTTGCTCTACAAGATCCTCTGCGGTGTGGTCTCTGTAGATAGGCTTAGGCTCTTCGCTACTGCTGATTCACGTACTCATGGGGCAACACTAAGGTTTTTATACCTAGACCTAATTCTAGGTATAGAAGCCAGTTCTTCTGCCACCGTGGTGGTATCGAATTTAACAAAATTATCAGGCGAAGCCCAGTGCCTATATCACTTCAAAAAGTCTATTACGCACACTTCAAAAAGCTCATGACCCAACGCTGGTATTAATTGCTCCTTTGTCTCCACTATTGTTTTTTTTTTCCACATTTCGTTTTACTCTTGTACTTCACTTCTTCGTTATATTATAGCTTTTTTTTACCTCTTGTTTTTTTTTGGTGTAGTAACTACGCATAAGTTAGTTCTTCGGTCGATTTTTATTGTTTTGAGTTGCTTTTGCTTGTTCCCCGTTGTTCATTTTCACACAAATCAGTCGTGTAATAAATCAAATCGAATGTTGAGATTCGACAGGGTCCTTAGTGTTACCCTTGGAGGTCATTGGGTATTCCTAGAGAGAGAACTCAGGAACCATTTTTTTCATGAATTGAGCCTTTGAAGCATCCGATAGAGTCCGACATGGATCTTTGTGAGAACTCAGGATGTTTGGCGCACTGAGACATTTTGCAAGTTTTTCTCTTGAGAATCTTTTCTCAACTTATACTGCTGTGTAGAAACAGACGCAGATTATATGTTATGGGATGCGGCGAAGATGTATCTTTTCACCTACGGTGTTGTACATCTATCTTGCTTTTTTCCGGAGGAAAACAATGCAACAAATAATGGCAACCAACAGTTGGTTTGATCATGGAAGGCTCGAAGATTTAGATTTTATAGATTACATTGCCCTTATTGCTAGAGATAACACGAGTTACAATACATCATCAATAGTTTCTTTATGCGCATGATCGGCCCACACGTAAGCGTCAGTAAGTCGAAAGTCATGAGAATCGGCACGCTTATATTCAAGTAGACGGCGGAATGAGCCATCATCACCTTATTTTGGTGAGTCTATCATTCTCTTACGCTTGCTCATTTTTAACATGCTCCGCTGATTTCAACTTTCCAAAATTTCCCATTAGAAGTAGGACTCGTAAAAACATACGAACGAAAATGACGTCCCAAAGAATACGAACAACGTCAAAACAGGAATTTTCTCACTATTTTCCTGACGTGATGACGACAATTTTTTCAGAAATCAGCGTGACAAGTATTCAGCTCACCACTGAACACTAGTCACAAAGATCTAGGACACCGAGAAACCTGATTGAGAGCTAAAAATTCATGAAACAATGATGCGAGTGATTTCATCACACAGATGAGCAATAGGGAGGGCAAAAAAGCTTCGTTTTAACCTACGCCCCACAGATTCGGCCTCTAAGGAAGTAGGGTGACGGATGAGCATTCAGTTAGAGTCATTCAACGTCTGTGGCTGTAGAAAGGACGATGCTTGGACTTAAGATAAATATCAACAAAATATAAGGTTGGCCAAAAATTTGTGATAATGTGTTGACCGTTGGACCAGGGTCTTTAGTGACTGTACCTCGCCGGACATGAAACGAATACCAGGACGACTGCCAGCGAAATGATCACACCTTCTCATAAAAGCACTGAAGGAAAATTATTCTAGAAGCCTCGTGCCCCTCAGGTGACGACTGGACTTCCTTGGCTCGCGACGGAACGAATGGGGACGTTACTTACGACGTCGTTCGAGGGAATCGGTGAACAGGGCAACGACAGTTGATACTGCTGCAGGGCATCCCAAAATTATTGGCGCCAAAATTTAGGAACCTTCGAAGTACAAATTATTCTCAAAACTCAATTCAATAGCTATTAATTAGTTGCACAAGTAGAGTGAACTTTCCAATATCTTTCGGATTCAGTAGCTCATTCAATTATTAGGGCTTGTGATTATTTGCATGCGAGAGGCGGAAGGGCATTCTGAAATCCTTTGTGGTGCCTATAATCTAGGTACATACGTACGGAAGGCTATTAAATTGTACAGAGTAGAAGATTCAGTCAACGATAGAACTATTAAAATGGTCGTTTACGGGTCGATCGTGATCCTCAATGACCCGAAAACGATGGCATAGTAGCTGTCTTGTCGAAGTTCTCGATAGGGCAGGTTGCCGAGCAGAACCTTCCTCGCTGTTCCTGTCGCAAAATGCAGATGTCGCTCCATTTCCAATTTCAACAGACAGCGTAGGGCTAAAGAATGCAGAAAGTTGTTAACTCACTCGAGTGGAGGCACGTAGCCTTTCATCGTTTTCCCTGGCTAAAGAAATTTTTCACGTCAGAGCCAATACAAGCCATTTACAAATAAAGCGATCGCTTTTCGAATAGAAACATCGATTCCGATCGTGCAATCTCTCACTAAAAGTNGCTATAAGAATAGCAAAATGGTGTTTGTCGAGAGACTTACGACTACTGGTAAGATGCTGTTATTTTCGTCGGTGCCAGCGCGAAAATTGACAAAGACCTTACTTAAAGCTTACTGATGGACTCAATAGAGCACGATCCAGTTCCGCTCACTGAAACAGCTCGTAGTCCGTCTAACAGGACGATTCTCCAGCCCATAGAGCAAACCTCTTCTCGGAGAGGTGCAGACGCTAGCTGCCCGACTTCCTTAGCGAAAAAGAATAGCCACTTGCTTTCCGGATCTTAACTCACTTGACTCCTTCGTACGGTCCCTGATTAGAATAGGGCCTGTTGGTTTTGCTTTCCCAGTTTGGAGTTCTAGAGAGCCGCTACATGCGAAGTGTCCGAAAAAAACTTTGAACTTTTTTGAATACATTGTCTTAAATTGACGCCCGTAATTTCGGGACACCCCATAAAAGAATTTCAGCTCAGTTTAACGACTACAGTTTTGAGTGTGGCTTACCAATCCTCTAGTTCTTTCTAATTACCCGAATCAGCGAAAAACCTTCGAGAGCTAAGCTCTGGACGATAAAATCCATCATTGTGCATCAAACCTACGCTTTCGCAGTGTTATTGAGGATCACCGCCAGGAAGGTGCTTTATAGAATTCTTGATGTTCAGAGCTCCTTGGAGAATCTTGACTAAGCTAGAAAAATTGGAGGGGTTTATCAATATGGTAACTCAACCAAGATCTCTTACTCTCTGGACTTTTTTGAGAATAGTTCGGAAAGTCTTTCCTTACAAAACAATAATTGGATCATGCCTTTTCAATAATTCACGTTTCGGAGCCAAACTAAACAGAATGAGCATGGATCGCTACTACTTTTCTGAGGATTTACGCACAGATTTTTCCAAACGCCTCCGCACCGATCAGTTACACATCCGACTTCTCACACACTTTACTCCATTCCTTTCCCTTATATAATTATACTTTCCAAATTCCATCGCCTGCATAGCTGCAGAATTTACTATAAACCGAGTGTAATGACCAAAAGAACAATCTAAAACTTTGATGGTCATGAAATTTTCCCGTGGTACTCCATGCATCTGTATTACAGAGGCATGGTGTACCACAGGAGAATTTCAAAACTCAAAAGGGAATCGGTGTTGGAGGTGCTGTGAACTGTTAGAACGTATGCCAAGCACTACCCGTTGTGCTAATAAGCAGAAATCTTTCTAACTTCATCCGCCATATCTTTATCAGGTGCGCACTAAACTGCTGAAGAAAATCCTGTAAAAATTAAGTGCAATAAAAGACACAATAAAGGATCATATTTTGAAAACACAGCTCGAAATTATAGAGCTCAGGCTATCTGATGTACCTGTCCTAAGGCTATTCTATGTATTATCGATAGGTCATTGAAAACTTATCGACTTACTTGTTCAGTAGCGGATCGAGATACTATAAAGCTAAACTTCAGAACGAATGTGATGGCCTTGCCCTTCGTTGACCCCTTTATAAGTACAGATATTTCCAGAACGAGCTTCCTGCATAACATGAACATCAGCAGCTGAAATAACTCTGTATTCCAAGCTATTCAAAGTACATTTACAATGCTCTCGTGTTTCCTATCTCACCAATACCACATCGATTACTGAACTAATAGAAATCTTAGAAGGATCTGGATGATGCCTGAGAGGTTCGTATCCCTTCTTTTAGTAGATCGGAGAGATAATAACTGGAGCAAATAACTAGACAAATAATAACAAATCTAATAATAAGAAAAATAATTTAATAATAGAACGAATTTTTATCTGAAAAAATCCCTTATACAAAAATGTTCTTTACAGGTATTGCTATTATTCTGAAGTTTATTAATAGTACGTTCTCGGTTACCATTACCATGAAATAAGTGCCTGTGCTACCCTGTTGTGAATCCTTTGTAATAATTGCGATCTAGGCAGGAACGCAGATGAAAGGGAAAGAAAGGGAATGGGTATAATTAAGAGTCGGTAAAAAAACAAATGACTTCCAACAGTCACCTGGTCTTCTAGCAATTATCGTATTTTTCGACGGACACAAAAACTTGCTAGGCATCATTAGTTTTCAGTGATAGGAGAAAAAGCAGTTTGATAAAAAAANAAAAAAATTGCATAGAAGACCAGGCTCAATTGGTATAAAAGTGAAATAAACTCTACAATCGCACTACGTGTACAGTAGCGCTCTGAAGACTCCGGCCAAATGCTTCTTCACTCGTATTTTTCAGTCGTAGCTCCTTTCCTGCCTAATGTAATCACACGAAATTACAATATGTATAGCATGGGTGTAGTAAGGATATTTACCACTATCAACCTGCAATCTGACCATGTTCCAGATATCCCAAAAGGCTTGAACTCAAAATCAAATGGAAATGCGATGGTTTTCCCTCTGGGACATCTTCTCCTTTTGCCATGTCCAAAGTGTACGAGCGCTAATGCTGAACACAAAAGAGGAGAAAAACGCATGCGAATGACTACGGAGTCACCAACTTTGCTTTTAGCGAAGTCTCAACAAACACCATGCTCTACTTGGGTATGCTGCCTGCAGTCAAGTAGTTTGTTGAATAGTGTGAAATGAAATGAATGTGAGAGCATGAAGATAAACATATCAAAATTTCACGCGATTTGCTCCACTAAGAAAAAAGTTACGCTTGAAAAAGGCGTTTCGTCGAAGACTTTTCAGCGCTACTGTAAATGGCGAGACATATTAAACAACAACATAANAAATCTTTAATTCAAGCTTTCAAATAAATCCATCTCCTCATCATTTCACAGTTCTCCTAAATCCTTATTATTTCAATTCTTTACGTCATATATACCCACATATTGTGCCTCATGCCAATGCAATGTATACGTGGGCTGGCAAGGTTTACTTACAGGACACCTATGACGGCAAATAGTCTGCGAGTAGTTTTTTGGTTGTGGCATCATGTCATATTTTGTCTTTAGAGAGAAGGTTAGGCTCGCCCACACGCCATCATCGATAGAACGAGAGAAGAGGACGAAAGTTCCGTCAAAATCAGAATGTTACCCATCCTCACACTATTGGATTAATTTATAGCTAACGCTGCGGTAGAAGGTACAGCTGATATTATTCACGTACCATTTGAACTAATCCCGAAGAATAGATGTTTCACCGACCAGCTTTTCACTGCTTCACCTATTTCCTTTTAATAGCGAATAGGAAATTTTATTATGGGTTTGCACTTTCTTTACAACTCACCACCATTCGCCATAATATACATTTAGTGGCTGTATCGTACGAGTGACGTCTATTGGCCATAATCTGAGCCCAGTTGCCAACAAACCAGCGGGACGAACGGCGTCGTCGATGAGCCCTTGAGACTTCTGGTATGTTTACTCGACTTACACGCACGACTTACATGTTGTCTGTTCTTAATGTCATCCAACGTACAAATTGTTTGAAAACCAATCTAGTGATAAAACATACGCGTAGCATCGTTTCCAGACTGACCTTTTACCTGAAGACAATGCAAGTGTTACTTTGTAGGGAAGCCTGCTCAAGTATGACGTGAGGGCTCATACAGTGACTGACGGTGGCTAACCGATGTGCAATGCTTTTATCTTCAAAGAGGAGTCCGGCATCAACCAACCGAACCCGGATAGAATGGGAATCTTGTTTAGTGTGGGGGAATGTTGATGCGGCACACAACCTCAACCTTTTTCAAAAAAATTATTTGTCATCGTGATCAGTCAGCTATAGGGAAACTCTTTGCAAAGTTATTTACCGTCATCGTTATCTCCTTCAATAGGTTATTGCCAGCTCACTTATGCCGTATGCCCACCAGCAAGGAATATATTACAAAATTTGTTGTAAAATTTAACATACGCACGTTCCATAACTTAGGTCCTACAGCATTCCGTTTCGTTGATAGTGGAAAAATGTGATTTTGAAATTATTGCTGCTTTCCTATAGTCAACCGCATGGTGTTCCTATTTGCGTTGCCGTTCCTCGACCATATTGGGCTAGGCTTCGCTTGCTCTTGAAATACCGCAATCGCATTCCACGTTCAAATTATAGCCTCGGGTCCTACCCACACATTTTGTTGGTTAGTCATCATCAATGCTATCACGAATTTATCCGTTGGTCGACCTAGTGGAATACATATATCAGTTCATAAGCTGGTGACATGATTCGCAGGCAGCAGACGCGGGCTTACCTTGGCAGTGGTTTGGATTGAAAGTTTAATCACTTTATGCAGCAAATCCGTGCTCACAAAATTGAGGAAGGGTTCAAGAGTTTCTAGAACCCTTCCGGCTCAGAAAAATAGAAAATAAAGAAAAAAATGTTAGGCGCGAATAGTGAAAAGTAGTCATCTGTTACATTTTGTGGTGGATTTGATGTTTAGTAGACTTAGGCTCATATTCAAACAGTATTTATTTATTTAGTTGATCTCCTATTGTATCGCTCCTAACTTTTCCATTTAATTCTTCTTTTTCTATTCATTTAATTATGGACTAGCCTAAGTGCAAAAAGGGTATGAAGTATGTAAATGAAGTCTCTGAGCGTTAATCAGTCCCGTCTGAGAGACGGGGTAGAAGTGAGCGGACTCCGGAATTCAAACCTGTGACCATTCGTGTGTGAGTGCGCCCCTTGGCACTACGCCACCTTCGCCCTATTAGTTGCATATGCAGTTCATGATAGAAACCAAAGTTTTGAGCAAGTCAAGCAGAACAGATTGAAGTCAGATAGGACATTCATTCAAGACCGTCATTCAAAAAAATCGTGAAAGTGTTTTTGGTGCTGTAGGGAAAGTATAGCACAAGGCTGATCAAGAAATATGTAGATGCTCATGAAAAACGCCTTTTCCCTAAAACTTCTTTAGGCTTTTTTCTGTGGTGAACTACGTGGCCATTTGACTATTCGACCCCATGACTGCAATGTAAAGATCTCTTCTTATGCACTAAAAAAACAGCTAATGTGGAGTCGTAAATTGCTTCCGTAAGGTGCACGAACGTAGCTTTCAGCTGATGGAACACAACATACACAGAGAGCAGTTCTCACTTCCCCAACAAAGGCGTGTTTTTTAGGGAAATCATGAACACAAGGCATCATGCTAGAATGAGGTCTTCGAACATGCCCTAAAAACTGTGCCGAATCAATACCATTGATCCTCGTCATTCTCGTAACAAATTTTTTTTCTGATGTCTCTGCCTCCAGAAGTCGTAATGATTCCTGTTAGGGGTCGAAAAGCCAGTTTCGCAGTCTTTTGAATACGTTCAGCTCCTCGACCAACATGAAACGTGTCCTAGGTAAAAAGCTCTATGGAAACAGAGGGTTGGGCTTGCTCTGTTCATTTCTGGCATCGCTGATCTTCATGCCCCTTAACCTACAAAAACTGATTATTTTGGCTGTGTTGATTGAATTAGATTACGGACGCATAGTCATCGGTGAGATGATTTTACCTTCTATTCGGTCATAATCTCATACTCCCCTGATATCTTGGTCTCTTGTGATCAGTCAAACAGCTGCTTTGCACGAAGTCGTACTCCTAAGTAACCTTCAAGCCTTCACCGTATCACATTCCCGCTTTGCAGTCAATGATACTTTGCTGGTTTTTCTTCTGTATCAAACTCACATGGATGCGGTCATTGTGAGGCGAAATTTTAGCACTCGAAGGCTCAGTTCACGATGAAAATGGTTTCGAGCTTTCCCCATAGGATGATTCGAGGTCCCCTCGTATACCACAACTGGGGCTACTAGCTCGGAAAACGGCATAGTCAGGGATTTGTAAAAGCTCAAAGATTGCACCGTGAGATCCTCGAACGAACTCGAGATTGCACCTTTCACAAGGGGACTCATTCAGGCATTTCAAACAACTTGTCATGACCCATAGCGACAGGGAAAGGCAGTTCCGTGCAGTTCTGGCTTGATGTAGTCAGCTTTTTGTGCAATTGCAATGACTGAAATCTCGTCCGACTACCCCTTACATGTTATTTCCGTCATGGCAATCTCGTCCAACCTCTATTTTTCCTAATTTTGAAGAGCTAAATTTTTCTCAAAATCGGCAAACTTTCTCGCTTACTACACTACCGATGAATTTGGTCCAATCTGTACTTCCGCTTTTCCAATAAAACCGGGTACCTTAAAATTTCCGTGAACTGTGCCTTTAATCGGTTTGTGAGACCTATAAGGCATGTACAGATCAGTGGTTAGGTACGTCGCATACGACTCAGTCAGCCCTCAAAATCGAATCTCATCTAAGTCAATCGAGCCGTCAATTTCCCTTCAGACCAGGTTCATTTTCGCAGAACTGTAACGAAGAAGCCTGTTTCAATTCCCTTCAGACCAGGTTTATTTTCGCAGAACTGTAACGAAGAAGCCTGTTTCAAGCGCCGGCCAGTTTTTGAGCATCTGTCGCTGTTTACACAGATTTCTCACCCAAATAACTGCACAGTTCTGAATCGATGTCAAATACCAGCTCTGTCTCAAGATACCGACCATCAAACAGGTTGTAAAGGTTCAAATCCGGAACAGCAATCTATCATATTTTTTGTCGTTTTTCCACCCTTTTTGTACTTCCCTTGATAGTTCGCAGGAATTTCGCTTTCTTCAAGCCAAAATTCGCAGCCTCATCTTGTAGACTGCAAGTTAGCCGGGTGGAAGATGGTAATCGACCGCTTTTTAATTGAACTCAACGCAAAGTTGTAAACGTTATTGTTTATGAATGGAAGGTTTTCACACTGTGATTTAGAGAGCAGAGGTGGTGTAGTAGCAAGTGACGAATTATCACACGCATGGTCAAGGTTTCTCATCCCGAATCAATATTCGCCTAAAACCTACAGTCCCTCCGGGGTCGACTTACGGTACCAGATTCGTCCAAAACTATAAAAAGCACTGAATCATACATTGCCTGGCCACCGCAAGTCATTGTATAGGCCACATACGCATTCAAACCGCAACGACGATTCTGGATGGAAGTCGAAGACTGGCTGCAACCTGAAAACGGGGTTGAACCACGCCAAAAAGCTATTGACTGACTCTTCCTTTCCAAACGATCGCACTAATGATTTTTTGCCAGTTATGCTAGAAGTACTCTTCTCTGCAAACTTGAAAGGTTCAACGTATAGCATCAAAGCTAAGGAAGTGTACGGTGTCTATCCTCAACAGTTTCAAATCACATTCAAAAATATCACCTCACCTGTATCACCTCTACTCCCGTTGATCGTCGATTTCCTCGAGCGGGCGCCAGTAACGTCTCCATTCGTCCCTGTCGCGAGCCAGAGTAGTCCAGTGAATCGCACTCGCTCGAGGGACACGGGGCAGAACATTCCTTTCGTTCAGAGCTTTCGTGAAGAAGTCTGACCATCTCGCTGGCGGCCGTCCTAGTGTTCGCTTGACGTCCCGAGGGACCCAGTCCGTAACCGCCCTGGTCAAACGGTCATCATTAAATCGCATAGCGTGTGCGGCCCACCTGATCTCCGATCTCTTGGCGTAATCAACGGCATCCCTGATCTTCGTTCGTCGACGGAGCTCGGAACTCCGGATTCCCTTCTGCACTTGCGTGTATAGGGAAATTCCGAGCATCGTCCTTTCCACAGCGCGTTGAATGACGCTAACTGCATGCTCATCCTGCTTTCGTAGAGTCCAAGTCTCTGAGGCGTATGTCAAAGCAGGAAGGACCGCAGCGTCGGAAAGGTGAGCGCGGAGCCGGGTGTTCTTCGTTTTCTTCACTACTCCCTCAATGTTCTTAAATGCTCCCCACGCCGCGCGTTTCCGTCTGCTCAGCTCCGGAGCTAGGTCGTTCACCATGTTGACTTCTCGACCTACATACACATAGCTGGAGCATTCAGAGATATTCGTTCCGTTCAGCATGAAAGGAGCATCAGGTACCAATCCGTTTCGCATGAACATCGTCTTCGTTAAGTTCAGTCTCAAGCCGATCTTTCCACAAGCGTTGTCGAATTCGGCCAGCATTTGTTCCGCCTGCTCGATGTTGGGTGTTATAAGCACGATGTCATATGTAAAGCGGAGATGATGNCGAGTCGATGTTCATGGCCAAGTGCGTGTTGACGAGGACACCTACACCGCCGACGCCTCTGCTGTCGCATGTTTCAAGGAACAGTCTTCTCCAGTTTCAAATACAGCGTGCAACGGGCAGTGCCTTCTCGTCTCGGTCAGTCCGATGACGTCGTACTGATTTTCCTAGCTTGCATCATCAGGTCTTCTATACTCGCTTCCGATGCAAGCGTCCTTGCGTTGAAAGTACAGATCGCCATCTTAGTCCTTCTCCTTTTGGGCAGCCTGTTTAGGCCCTGAGATTTTAGCAGCCTCTCCCGAGCGGTCCTACCCAACGCCGCCGTATTGGGGGCTCCCTCAGGTTCAGGGGAATGAGGCCCATTTCTGTTACTGTTTTTGGCATGAATATCCACGTGTAACTTGCCTACTCTTAGCCGTGTGGACATGCAGACGTGCCGTTTATTTATATACATATATATATTTTTTTATAAATATAATTGAATGGATAATGAAAGCTCCAAGCAAGGTAACCATCGAACAGTAGAAAATGCTGGCGAGAGCTTTTAGACCAAACAAGCCGACATCTGATGTTAAAGACGAAAGCATGTGGCAGGGCAACAGGTTGCCTCCCTTTTGGTAGGAAGATATTTCCCCGAGCGAGTCCTTGTCCTTGATCCAGAACGCAGTGATTTGGACGTAATTTACCGGGGCTTGCCGTGTGCAACTTAACGCGTGAAGAACGAATTCAACCGCGACCTCGGGCGGACGGATAAGGGGGACTCAAGCAAGGGGGCCGCCATCCCTCCAGTTCATCGACAACTACCTAACCACAGCTTCAAACGCGAAGCGGCAAGCCGGTCAATATAAAACCTCGCATAACTGGAAATTACCGGAACTTTGCATTGGAGCACATGATGAAATATTAAAAAATTACAAAACCCGGTTTTTTTAAACAAAATGGTAAAGCGGACACGCCCACACGCCGCACGTTCACACACCCACCGCGTTGAGGTGGTAGGCCAGCGGGTGGATTCAAAAATATATACGATATAAAAGTGATCCTTGAGAATCAACCGTCTGATCTCCATTTGCACAGTCACCTCTGACACACTTGTCCCACAAGTGGTTTGATCCTTCATTTCTTCAGGACGGTAACTGGCGTCTTCGTCGTTTGTCTTATAGTTAACAACAGAACTATTTGAGAAGGGATCTACAAGGAGGTAGGTAAACTACTGAATTGAAACGGTCGTCTACTTGATTTCTGAGACATTTCTCAGAAAAGCAACATTGATGTAGTTTACTTTACACCCTTCATCCTTCATCTGATGGTGCTTTCACTTTCAGATGATGCTGTAATGACCAAGGGCAAAGCTAGGTTGTAAAAAGTTTCAGATCACAAAAAGGTCTTTCGGATAAAAACCTGCTCATATATTCTCTGCAAAACAAAAGGCAAATGTTTGCTCATACCATAACGATTAGGATTTCTTTGGTGAAAAATGAGGCGGAGGTGGTGTAGCAAGTGGCGCACCATCTCACACGCACGATCAGGGGTGCAAATCGAGTGTCGATATCAGCCTAGGCAAACCAAGTGGTAAAAGACTCGTCTGGGAGGATTAAAGCACTGGCTTGTACACGATTCTGAATGGAAGTCGAGTGCGAGGCGCATCCCCCAAACGGGATTGATTGACGCCAAACCTTTATCCTTTATTCTTTGGTGAACATTGTATAAATTCTAAAAGTTTNTTTCAGAGCTTCCATACAAACATCCCCGTTGCATAGACCCTGCCACCATTACTCAGTACTATAACATTATATTTTGGAGATTGCAGCAAGTGAGATGATGCTTTGAAAACCTTCATCCATTTAAGCCATAGAAATTTTCTGTTGCCATAGTCAGGTGCACGCACCAACCACTGTCACCAAAAAGAAGATTACATTGGCGCTGCACTGTATCAGCCTGATTTACTGTCTGACGCCAAGCTGTATTCCATTCCAATCTCTCGAAAGGATCGAATTCCTCCGCCAGTTCACTCATGCAAGACCCCTGTACAGCTAAACAATTCCCTCCGTCAATAAATGTTGCTGAAAAATGAGAATAATCTTCATTCCCGAAGTTTTCTGGAGACATGAGTTCTACGCAGTTCGTAAAAAAGTAAGAATGGATTTGTTATTGAGTCTCATCACTTGATGGGCTGCGAACATGGTGTAATCGTGAGGAATATACTAGTTTTTAATAGCCTTATCTGGTCACCAGTGTTACACCCCACCCAGCGACCTGTCAAAGCTCGGCTGCGGAGAACAAAGGGAGAAGGCTCAGAGTTTAACAGCTTTTCCATTACGGGCACCTAATCACATTTTATCTATGTTGTAATTGAAGTCTTGAGTCTTGGGGCGTTAATCAATACCAAGTGAAGGATATGCTTACGCATTCGACTCCCATTCAAAATCGTAGTGGCGATTGAATGCGTATGTGGTATATACAATGAATTGCGGTGACCGGCCGATGTACAAGTCAGTCCGTCCATCCTTCCAGACGAGTCTGGTACCAATTCATCGATCTTGGAGGGATTGAAGGCTAGGTTGGGTTAGTCGCATATCGAGCGAGATCTGGATTCGAACCTGGCCATGCGTCTGCGAAGCACAGCGCAAGTATAATACTTGCCACTGCACCACTTCCGCCCTATGCTATAATTATCTATCAAATTTTACCGCGATCCTGCCACTCCATGAACAACATGAGGCCGACCTTACAAAAACCATCTCTGCCCGCGCGCAGGACATGCTCGGACCATCTAAGGCGGATCCAAGCATCTTATGAGCAATAGGGCCAGCAACGCTTGCTCACTGCATCGCCGCAAAATTGGCCAAGCGCGTGACCTCGCAATCAGAGGTACAATGTAACATTTTCGTTTACATTACTCCGAGGCTTGCTTCGATTTCTTTTGTAGGCTAGCACTCCTCACCATAAGTGGCAACTACGACGGTTAGGTGAATCTTTGTTCTAAGGGGATTCGGTGATTCTTATTGCATTGAGTGCCTGTCTTTTTAACAATCAACCGGAGTGTGGATATTGTCAGACGGTCGGACTAAACTTACACCTATCGCTTAGTTATACTCTTGTCTTCATGTGTGAGCACTACGTTGACAGCGTGAATAAGAGTTCATGGCGTTCCCGAAGATCTCGTGTGATGTCATCCATGACAACAACGAATAGCAGTGGGGAAAGCGCAGGGCGTACAGCCTTCATGTACCCCGACGAAGATGGGAAATTCTGATGAGGTTCTCGCTGCTAATGTNCCTACCTACTCGCGGAATATCAGTAGAGTATGCCCACCTACTCAATAAACTTTACAGGGTCCCGTTCTGCAAGGAACACCATAACTTCACACAGAAAGCAATTGAAAGGATTTTCTATGTCTGGAAAAGTGAGAGGCCTGCTTTTGGTTTCTCACTTTTTCTTCGAGCAAGGAACGAGCGGCATTTTTTGCATTGGCGGTGCTGCAGCCTGTGGCGAGACACATTGGCTGGTGGAGAGCTGAACGAATTCCCGAATAGGACCATCTACAATTCGTTCAAAGATCTTCATACTGCGCGAGGGTCGTGAATAGGACGATAGCTGGTGAAGTTTGTAGGCTACCCTTTCTGTATTAGATCGGAGTACTCTGATGCCAACTCTCAGACACTTTCTTTTCTGCGACGACCTGATTGAAGAAGCTCGTCAACCATGTTGCCGGGATCTAGCATTGTGAGTTTCACACTTTAGCTGCCGAATCATCAGGGCTCTGCATTGCCAGACGTCATCTCCTCCAGGCTATTTCCGTTTCTTCCACTGTTATCTTCTGTACAAGGTTTTGCACTGAAGCTGAAGGTAGAGCAGAATGGGCTAATTTTGCTGTTGAAATATTTCGAAGCAGTTCTGCCATCGTTTTACTATCCTCTTTCTACAATAAAATGACCATTTTCGCCATTGATGTAAAAAGATTTTCTCGGTCTGCCGATGGTGGGTTTCAACGAGATCAACTTGCCCTCATAAATATATCGTACACCATCACGCATTTTGGGTTTATCGCTGGCATTAACATGATGAGCGGCTCATCCAGGCGCCACGACCCTCTTTTCCTCCTTCGTTGCTTCCCGGTAGTTATGTCAGTTATCAGTTGTCTTGTATAGAAGAAATACGATTGAAGTCCCTTACTCCTGCGTAACTTTACTCTGACGCTATATCGGCCCATCACTTGTTATCGTTCTCTGTCACGATCATCCACGATCCCGGCAAAAGGGCTTTGATGACTCTTGTTCTTATTTTAAACTCTTTCGGTCCCTATTGTTTGCCGCCACCACAACGAAGGGTGAATGTTTTACTGTCAAGACTAGAGTGTGACAGATTCCATGGTTTTTGTCTTCTGATGTAAGTCTTCTTATCAATCCTTATTGGTAACAATTGATTTATGTTACCAGCGAACCAGTCGAACACTACAACACTCTTTAAGATGTCAAGATCCCTGTATGTTGGAAAGCATGAATTTCTCTTGTCTCATGAAATCCCTTATCCGCTCTTATCTCTCATAACCAGTTCTATAATAGTCACCAATCACCTGCGATCCCGTCCCAATACAGATCAACACCCACTGCAAAAAGCACCTCCCAGTACAAATGACGTAATACACCTTGAGCTCCTTATCAGCGTCGCTTTCAATATTCCATAAGTAGTATGCGAACCTTGCGTGCTGCAATCTTTATTCAGAAGTGTACGATTTCCTCCGAGTTGTTTTGAAGGTACGAAAAGATTTTAAAGGCACAGTTTGCGATAATTCAATGGACGGGTATGTCAATGACGTGTCCGCCTCTCATTCGCTGTCACGTCAGACAGTCTGACAGTTCAATGGGAGGGTACGTCGTTGACATACCCGCCCATTGAATTGTCGCGAACTGTGCCTCTAAGAATGATATTTCCAAGCTACAGAAGCGAACTGAGAACTCTTGAAAAGTATTCTCTAGGCTTGTATTTCCAGGAAATATCACCCTTTTAGGGAGGTTCATTGAAAAGGAAGAGCAGTTTATGATAATTCTTTCCAGTCATTTCAGGAGAAGTTGAACCGCCTGATCATCTTCCTGATCCGTCACTAATTCATCCTGTCCGCAAGAAGCACATTGGAGGTCTAATAGGTACTTCTGCTCAAAATTCATGTTTAAGTGAATTTCCTGAAGGTTGAGATGTTTTCCTACCTCGTACTGTCCCTGTACTTATAAAAAAGAGGAGATTTCTTACGCTTCTGCAGAACCACTGCTATTTTTTACTGAACGCCACTTCATTGCAGACTATCCGCCGGCACTACCACTGCTTCACGGTAGGAACTACCGCCTCCCTTTCGGAACAGACTTCCAAATTCGGCGGAGGCGAGACCACCATAACAGGAAGGCGATGGGAAGATCCGTCGGAAAAGGACTTGCTCTTTAACAACTGTCTTAAGTGTCCTTGTTGAGTGTCTAGGAGTTTACGAATTTAGCAACCCTTCACGAGGTTTTGTCTCTGGTCACTGATTTCAATTTACATTTCGATTTCAAAAATAGTGAGAGAACTGCGTGAATAGCGTTAGTAACAAACAAACGAAATGAATTCTTCCAGCTGAAGACGAAAATCAAACGGTCATCAAAGTGCGTGAGATAGAGATAGAGATAATTAATTGATTGAGACCTAAACAGGCATGGAATCCTTGCACGACAAACGGTTCTTCTGCTTCTACTTTTCGCCTCAAGATACAAGTACCTAAACGCGCAATCAGCAATGAGGAGACGTATGATCAAATCGTCAAGATATGTGAAACGTTGATTATGAATAGTTCATATAAGACAGAGAATTTTAAAAAGTCCAGGAAATGCATATCCAAAAGTACTGGTCCCATTTAATCTCCCCGATTTCCAGTATTGTGCAAGACTATACCTTCGACAGGAAAAGAGCGTCTGATCAAGATTTCTACAAGTGCCAAGCAAGTTGAGAACTGCTTGAGTGACTAGGTTAGTGGGTATTCATAGTATGTGGGTTGACAACGCAATCCACTTCGCGGTTCCATCGGCGCAGCCTCCAAAAAGTTGAATGGGAGCCTTTGGCAGTGCTGAAAATGGTTAACTAACTTCAGCCCCTCATAGCACAATCTAGTAGGAGTCTTTTTTGATACAACAACGTTACATATTGCCTCTTCATTGCGGAAGTTTTGTATCAGTAGGTGATCTGCATAACAATTCTAATACCTTGTTGTATTCATTCGTCTGCCAATAAATCTATGATCTTTAGAAAAATACTCAAAACCAAGCAGATAGGAAAAAGTAGTAATTGCTGAAAAAAACAAATGTTGACTTGCTGAAATGCTGATTTTATATTATCGATATAACATGAAGTCATGAAAGTTTCGCTCTCTTAAACTCCTCACTATTGTAAGGTGCCTGCCAGCAACGACTATACAAAATTGCACTCGATTTTGTTTCTGAGTGAAGACAAGTAGTGAACCATGAAGGCTAGGCCTCTGGAATACGACCGCTTTTGATGGAAATGGTTTTTAGTACAGTACTCGCTGTAAGAGCTCGAAAATTCACGCGATTTTTCGTCTTTGCTCCATAAATCGCTTCAAAGTAGTGTCTCAGGAACTGAAGACACCACTGATCTCAGCTCGTTAAGCTCTATAAGCCGATACTCTAAATATTGGTTCAGATTGCACTTGAGTTCCAACGCACAAGTAATTGCTTGCACATGGGGTGCAGGCTTTAATGCTTGAAGGAGCTGATTGCTCCGTTAGGTTAGTGTTTAGAATGGCTTTAGGGTGTCTAGAGTAAGCTACGTCCTCGACTTCACTCGGAACAATATGAAAGTGAAGTATGAAAGTTCCGAAACAGTTTTGTTCATATTCTGGGAGCAGATTGACACACATATGTACCTGCACGCGGGAGAATGGGGTGGGGTGCGCTTCGTTGCGCGTGTCCATCGAAACTAGGTCACGCCGCAGCCATCGCATGCGGCGGGCCAGCCCGCGTTACTTGACAAACGTCGCAGCTGTCAGCGGGGCATACGAATTGCGCTTGGTCCACAAAAGTCAGCCAAAGAGAAGATAACACGGACAAATGCTAATCATTCGCTCCTCTGACACTTGGTAGTACTGTAATGTCTCAAGTTCTCAGTGGGGCGCGCCGCGCGCGTAGTGGGCGGGGTGACCTACTTTCAACGGACGCGCGCAACGGACCTTCTCCGAGGGGAATGTCTTTCACAGTGCCTACGGCTACTTAACGAGTTGGACTTACAGAAACGAAATTCATTACGGGCACTCGCTACTACGGTAACCCCCTAGCTTACCCGCCGCCCACGCCCGTATCCTTGCCCAAGGCCCCTTTTCGACGCGTCGTATGTGTGACGGGCGAAAATTTGCTTTTCAGCATGGGGCTGCATTACTGTACGAGCCGAGTGCTGTACTGAATTTTCGTTTCTGTGTTGGACTTTCCGTGATAAACCCGGTGTGTGGATATGCATGTCAGAGCACGACGTCGCTTCAGACTTCCACAGCAGCAGCTGCGCGTCAACCCTGAGCCTTGATTTGTGGTTGGGTCCCACAACGAAACTCGTTGCGGCGAAAGTCACGCGATGCCGAGCTCTAGTTCCGCCTGTTAAAGTGTTCTATGGTGGCGACTTTGAAGACGAGGAACTCCACTCCCAGAATAGTTTAGCGGTAAGGAAAACAGATTTGGAATCAGCGTTCCAAGGTGGATAGAGATATATATATTCACGCACCATCAATGCTCAATCTTGGTGCAAAAGACCTTCACCCCGATGTGTGCTTGAACAACAGTCCGTAGCGATATTCATACCGATGACTACGAAAGTTTAAGCTGAGTAATCGAATACTTTATCCACAAATAGTAAGTTCAGCACAGTACTGTTCGGCAATGACATGCGGTTTTAAAAGTATCATTAGTTATAACAAGCATGTTTGCCTTGTACATAGTTGCGTGAAGCCTTTTTCTATCATCACCTCACTGAAATGCTTTGTTATTCTCAGCAAATTCACAGAAAGTTACATATTTTCCTTTTCTATTCCGTTAGAGGCTCATTCCTTCCATAAGCTACAATTCCCAAACAAAACATTCACTTCTGCTTCAACCTCTACTATTTTCGTTCCTCGTAATAACGATTTTTCATGGCACGATATTTCCGAAGATAATAGAGCGCTTCGATTTCCTTCACCACAAATTCTGCTCTTGCCACCAGTTCCTCGATTTTCTTCGGGTCTTTTTCATCCTGGAACGTGAAAAAAGTCAGGTTAAATGAGTGTTCTGAGGATTACCGACACGTTAGGATTCCAAAATTTTAGGGCTATTCTTTTGATTGCTGGCAGCGACCAAGGACGAAAACCATAGGGGTAAGCTTGACTGCCACTACTGCTCCACATAGTACCCCATTGCAATTCGGTTTATAATAATACCCAGCTGCATCTCAACTCAAGACTGAGGACCACTCTCCGAACTAAATCATTACTTTCGAAAAGTTCATATTCCCAAACTGGGTCTCATGCTCTTGTCACTTGAAGGCACAGTTGGATATTTTTGATACCCTTTTTTATATTAAAAGGTGGTAGTGTTTTTGATGGGTAGCGCATCAACTATAATGAAAGCAAGAAAACCCGTTGAGTACTGAAGTTGGCAGCTCTTCAGAAGTAATGAAAATAGGAGGTGTAAGAGATTACCATAACGGAAACGGCACAGAATGTTATTTGGAGGAACTTTCAGTAGTTACAGTTGCGTAAGGAGCTGACTACACTCACTCAAAATACCAGAACTGCTTCTGCTATCACTATGAGTCACAGTTAGTTGTTTGAACTTCCAATATCGTTGTCGTCGTTGACGACCCATTACGTAAGCGCCTTGCGCCCCGCTATCAAGTGGGGCGGGGCGCAGTGGGGTCAGGCTCGTACTGGCTCCGTTAACCGACATATACTTGCTTTGTCAAGCGTTGGGATCGGTCAGCCCGCCCACGCTCTCATCTCGCTCTCATCTCGCTCTTAATAAAGATTCTGAACCACCTTTGCCTTAAGTGTTTCAAAAGGGTTAATCACCCAGTCTTCTCACACCCATCTTGGTTAATCGTTTTCCCTAGCGATCAGTGCAGTCTTTACAATGCCATTACAACTCGTCCGCCTAAAGGTGTGGACATTGACGAAGCAGGTCTTTGTGCCCTTGTTGCGCACTACATTTTACCCGACAGCGTCCCATATACGTAGTTGAAGGCCGCAAGTTCAACCTAGCTGCAAATTTCGAAAACCATTTTTTTTTTCGTCAACTGTACTTTGGAGCCGGCACGCGCAAACGAAATGGTTGCTGGAGATTAACACTCCTGTTGGAATGAACTGAACATTTAACTTTATTCTGGATCTTTCCTCTTTGTACTCGGTTTATGTAATAATTTGGGGAAACAAGGTGAAATTCAAGTCTTTCCGCTTATAAGTTGGGGCGGAAGCCCAGAGGAGAATCATAAGGTAGGCAGGTATAATGAAGACATGATCACCAAACAAATTACTAAGCTACTAAGCTAACCCACCTTATTTTTCAGAAATGCCGCCTTCAGTCTGCTGTGAAACCATTCCTTCCCCTTGGGATATTCTTTACCCATGTGGTATAACTGCTTGTAAACTGATATCACTTTTGCACGCTGGCTGATGCACATGGTTGATCATAGAACGGTAGAGTATCGCTGAATGACCAAGAATAAGAGATCTAACAGATCACCAGGAACTGCTCAGTTTCTATGAATATTATTTACAACGTGTGGAATGAATCCGCACAAATGCCCGATGCAATTTGACAGCGAGAATGTACTGGAAAAACCTTTCTGATTACCTATGACAGTTGCAAAGCACGCAAGTTCAGTTTTTTTTCAGCCACTACCTCCAATTCTACTGAAGAATGTTTGATAGAATTACGTACCACGTAAAATTTGTTATAATAAGCCGTACCTGAAATGTGACTACTTTCACCTCATAGTTGAAAAAAAGGTCTCAAAGGTTCTAGAAACGCACTTGTAGTTCCTGTGATAGATATTACACCTTTTTCAGAAGACTGAACAACATCTATTTAGAGAATTTATTTGTAAGAAAAAGAACGTCACCGATACTTTGAAAAAAGTCATTCGGGTGCACAACCCATTCAAGCCAATCCCAGAAACATGAGTCACAAAAACATGCACATCAGTGAAACGATGCGCATAACAAGCTACTCAGCAACCTGTCTCGGCGCAACAGAATTCAGAAGTCGAGATAGAATCACCACCCATCACCAGCCGTGACCACCCACAAAGCAGTAACAATTAACAAATGATGATCACTGAATTATTTCTAAAAGGGCTACAACGATGAGGACCGCAATCTTTAGAAATTTGGGGAAATCTTTCAAGCGTACATTATTTATCTTTGAACAAGAAATTAGACACCGAAGCTCTCCTGACAACAAGGAGAAAGGCCAAGCTTCTAGGGTCAAGACTGAATTCAAGGCTAATATCATGTGAAAGGTAAGATGAGGGTGATAGATTCAAAATCAAATATGACATAGAACAACAATATAAATTATTCGACGACTTTCAAAACCTTTCCAATTGCAATGGTACGTCCTTCGTCGCGAAGAGTAAAACGGCCCAGCTGAGGTAACTCCTAAAAGAGAAATAAAGAAAAGAAGAAAACACAAAAGTGTTCGTTTACATGAATATGTTTAGTGTCAAACCTCATAGGTACACTATGGGGTTGGTCAAAAGGCTTTGCCATCTTAAGCCCTTCTTTCCTGTGCTTTTGAAATAATGCTGCTCAAGTACAAAGATGAGATTGTTAATGACCACTTTGTTAATGATCCGTATGCAAAAGTAATAGCACCACGTGACCAACAACTTCTTCATTTTTCGAACTCAATTAGAGTTAGAACAACTAGAAAAAGCGATAAAGCTACACCGCACATTTCAAAAGCACTTGAAGTAACAAGATTTCTACCACTTTTCTCTCTACCAAGCATATTTTAGACGAAATAGTCTAGAGAAATGGAGGATGTCAAAATAACTTTCTGAATGTTTTTAGACGGGAATTCTGGATTCACAACTTGAAAGTAATGCTTTCAAAACGGCGAATAATTTTTGACCGACCAATTAATGCAGAATGTATTACAAACCTTGAAAGGCTCCAAGCAGAAAGCTTCTGAACTTTCGATCCGCATTATACATTTCTCATCCTGTCGTACAAATCGAGATTTCTTCTTTTCGCCAGTCTTTTTATCGATCGTGCAGATGACCATCTAAATAACGTTGGATTGGGTAAAGCTTTCAAGTCAAGAGTCTTGCAACCTGAAGCATATCATTCTCTGGCACTCCATTAGAGACAATTTGTCCATTTCTCAACTACCCACATTTCGTCTTAATTAAGTTTTCCTGAGTAAAAACCAAGAAAATAATAATTCAGTTACTGAAAGCATTTTGATCAACGCGTAACCATGAACTTGATTAGCCTATACTGGTCTGATTGTGAACATGAAAATGCAGAACTGTGCAAAAAAAATTGTGTCATAAACGTGTGAAGATACGATACTAAAGGTACATGGAAAGACGACTTTCCCAATTCCCACAAAAGTCCTTTGACAAACAAATAGTAATGCCAAGTGATTGGTAGCAGAAATGCAATGAAAAAGTGAACCCTTACCTTTACAGTAACTTCCTCAACGGCTGACTGAATGTGAAGAACGCATGTGTAACCAGAGGCAATGATGGACTTGTGCTCCAAGATAACCACCTTAATGGAATCGTGTTAACATCACAAAAGTCACAACCACAAAAGTCTCTGTGATACTTCGGTCCTTAAGTTGATACAACAGAAAAAGGAAAAACGCAACGGAACAGAAACCTCGGCGTCAAAAACGCGGCCAACTTTGCAGAGTGCATCTGCCGAGCAAATTATGAAACCAGACTGCAACTCATTTTCTTCGACACCTAGAAAGAACAATTTAAACAATTGACTAGCGACTGACTTGAGAAAAGCGATGATCAACGAGACGACAAGGGAGACCTACCTTTGAGTTTGAATTTCACATTATCTCCGGAAACAACCCGATCTGTTTCGATATCGTCTGACCAGATTTGAATGACTTGAACTGCTTGCTAATTTGAGCCATTGTCGACTGTTCGTTCAAGAAAAAAAAAACAAGGAAAACCTTACTTTATTTGGCATTAGGACCAGATTTTGACCTTTGACTACTACACCAGACTCCATTTTGCCAATGATGAGGGTGCCCATGTCCTGAAATGGAACTCAGGTTTTCCGTCTAGCTATACAAGCAGTCAAACGGATTCGAAGAAGCGCTGTTTACCAGTTGGACCTAACCTCGCAGCAAAGTGAACAGAATATATTAAGTCCTCCGTACTTCTACCTCTTTCCATGATATTCGCGAATGCTACTGTTATTCAACAATCTGCTACACGGTCGCTCGATGCAAGAGAAGCGGTCGGTAGCGTTCAGGTTTCAAGAGATACTATACAAAGATCCGTGCTTGATTCTTTTAAGACACAAAAATTGTATATGGGAACAGGGCCATGGCAACTTGAATTTCTCAAAAGTGCGCCGGAATACCTCAGAACGAATAATAAAAATAGAAAACTGAGATACGCTTGAATTTTAAACGTCCTAAGTACTAGACAGTCAGAAAAACATATAGAAGCAAATCATCTCACAAGGTGAAAACAGACTTACAGAAAATTTATCTACAACGATGCACCGCACTGGTCCATTGTAATCACGAGCCATTGATACTAGGTGATTATCAATGTAGTCGATGAAACATGGACCGCTGCAAAGCATGTTCATTTGAAGGACAAACTCTGGCTTTGTTAACGAACATGCTAATATCATGCCCGGCAGCGTTTTCTTACCTATACCATCCTCCCTGATCACATGGAGGTCGATCTTTTATGAAGGCACCAGTTAGGCCAGATACAGGAATATATATCATGTCCGTTTTAGGGTTAAAACCGCATTTTCGAAGATATGGCGTGAGCTTGCCTTGAATTTCAACGAAGCTGAACAGGAAATATTTTGCCTCTCCGAAAAAAATCGGTTTTTCAGCTGAACAGAGTTCCAAACAAAGTGCACCATGAAGGAATACTTACCGGTTCTCGTCCCACTTCACCGTGGGATCGTCCATTTTATTCACAAGAATCACTAGGTGACGCACTCCAGCCGTTTTCACTAACATAGCATGCTCTCTAGTCTGACCTCCACGATCGAATCCGGTTTCGAATTCTCCTTTTCGAGCAGAAATTACCTAGATGTTTGAATCTCTTTTACCATACGTGAGGCTACCTGAACTACCTGAATCATTGGGAGCCATATTCTCCCAAAGAAACAATACGATGCCTAAATGAGAAAATGATAGAGCGACCTACCAAAACAGCAAGATCAGCCTGCGTAGCTCCACTAATCATATTTGGAACGAAGCTTTTGTGGCCAGGTGCATCCAGAATTGTAAAATGCTTCTTTTCTGTCTCAAAATATGCTCGTCCACACTCGACAGTTTTTCCTTTTTCGCGTTCTTCTTCGTTGGTGTCCATGCACCACGATAGGTACCTAAGCAGATTATATTAAGGAAACGAAATAAATTATGACACTTCAATTAACTCATAGGACAAAACATCTCGATGATAGAAATAAATAGATTCAGAAACCCACCAGCTTTCTCGACCCTTTTCTTTCGCTTCTCTTTCATATTTTTCCAGCGTTCGCTTATCAACCATACCAGTGAGATACATTAACTGTCCTAAAAAATTCTAGTCTGCCATTCTGTTTTATTTGTGGAAGGTAGACACTACCAGCCTTTGGCGGGTTACAGAGACCGAAATATCGTAGGTTAGGTTAATGGCCAAAGGTCAAATGAAACAACCCCGTGTGTAGATTTAGTTGGCTCAGGGAAAAAGAATTCGACGGCGTCTTTAAAGGAAGTTACAAGCCAGCTAAGACGTAGTCCAGGTGTAAAAATTCAACGTGATTACGTTCGAAGCAGTAGTTTTGATTATTGGGAGTTCCTCTTCACATGCAAAACACGATGATTCAAAATTCTGCCTTCAAAAGAGCGAATTTCTGTTCTTCATAAATCGTTGTTAAGTCGAGAAAAAATTGACGTTGGCGCTGTTACATTCTACTACAATTCTGGTGAATGAGATGGTTCAGCTGCTACGTGTACCGTTTTCCTTAACGTGTTTCCCACTGAATTTTATTGAGTTCCACTGCAATGCTATGTGGCAGAGGTATGGTATTCATCGATAAGATTTAACAGAAAGATCGTCAAATGGAAACTTCACGTAATCAGTGTAATTAATATTCCGTGATAATGTGCTTGACAGAACCGCAAGCAGAGCACTAATTCAAACCCGAATCTAACTAGTTGTGAGAAATTCGAACATAGAAAATGTACCTCCAATGGTGGATTTCCCAGCATCAACATGCCCGATAAACACCATGTTAACGTGTTCCTTGTGAGTTCCATCTTAAAACAATGCCATCTTGTAAAAATATTTCGAAATGACAAATATTTGAAGTAGTGAATCTGGGCTGACCGTCGACGTAGGCAACTCGTTCAAACTTCTTGGCCAACGGAGCAACCACATCGCTCGCTTCTGAGGCGTCCTTATCGTCTCCTCCACCTGCTTCCTCAGCCTTCTCCGAAGGAGTTTCGATAACCTGACGAGAATAACTTAACACTCGATAACTGGCATATTTTTCTATTCAATCAATCGAGGAAGTTTAAACAACTGTTGTTTCTCCAAGTACTCTTGCTAACTACTACTTCCTTGCTCGCCTCACACATCCATAGAGCAAATGAAGCATGAATATGAGCTTTTTCAAATAACAAATGAGTTTCACAATAAATTTCCTTACGATATATTTGAAAAAAATAATTAAAAAATGAAGGAACGGCGAACCTTCGAATCGTGTCCGGGAACAGGTTCCGGGGCAGGAGGTGCACTTGGCTCGACGGCTTCAGCTTGACTATCAGCAATCTCAGCATCCCAATCTAAAATCAGATCGACAGGCATTTAAACAAAAATTGAGCTCTCTGAAAATGAAAAATGGTAAGAAATGCCTTCAACAACACCTAGAGTCAATCTGAACCTAGCCTTACTATGATCAAGAGCACCTAGTTAATGAAATGAAACAAGTAGAAATGGAAGGTTGAGGTAAAATTTTGAACCAAACACGATGATTGAAGTGCAGGTGACAATTCCACGTCCGTTTGTACGTTGAAGGTACCCTTCATATGCCGAACGAACAGGCGAATTAGAAGCCTACCTTGCTGTGGGGTTGAAACTTTGTTTGAAACGGTTACCTTCATAATTCACCCTAATCGATGGGTAAAAAGCGGAAGGCAATGAACTACGGCACTGCGACCAGCGTCGATCTATATACCACATGTTAGTAATAGTTATTCATTCCAAGATTTAAAGAGTCTGAAACGCTCCACCACGCTAGCTCTGCTCCGCCCTTTTGGTAACACAAATGATTGTAGCATTAACATTGATTGGTTAGCGGCTCATGCTAAGTTGGCATTCCTTTTCAAAGACTGCTTTTCGGTTCCTTCCGGTTGCCTTGTTCAAATGATTTTTCTGCAGGACCTTAGCTAGATGTTCAACGTTCGAAAGTGCTAGGAGTGGAACGTTAAAATACTTCCAAAAGACGCGAAGCAGAGCAGATATGGAGTACCTCAAACGCGGTAAATCACAATAAAGATCAATTAGCAATCTGTAGGACATCGAATAATCGACGACAGATCAACTAGTTCCGCCTGCCGCTTTTCATCCATAGTCAAAGCGAAGGAAAAAGATGGTTATTTAGTCATATCTAGTCAGCAGGGCTGAAATTAGAACAAGCTCCAAACAGGATTTCCATTTGGCCACCTACGTAAGACCGATGTGGTCGAAATTGTTCGATTAAGACATTTCACTTGCAGTTGATATCAAGTTTCAGAAAGGAATGAACATTGATTGAAGCAAACCTTCTACAGGAGCCTCAGCTGGAAGTGGTACGGATGCAGTCTCTGTGGCTGGGATATAGGGCTGACCGGGCACAAAAGGTCTAGCGTTCAGGTTCGGCACAAAAGCGGCCGCATTCACGTTCCATCCTCCGCCCGACATTTTCCAGAGAAAAACGCCGCCACGGGATTTACCTTAATCAATAAAGTGGCCGAAAAAGACAACGAGACGAAAATTATGGCAATTGTTAACGGCGATTCAAGGCACAAAAGTTATGACCAAGAGTTGAGAAAGAAATACAATTAATATACAATCACCTTCTTATTGGGCTGAAAAGTATAACTTTGTCAATTGATTTCCTGAGCTAGCATTTAGAGCAAGTGAACGAACACTAATAAATCAAGAAAGATGGGAAATGTTAAAACTCAGAATGACAATAGCATAATTCGAATTCCTAAAAAATATAGAGAATGGTGACACAATAAGAAAAGCGGCTCTTCTTTTACACCAATTCCTGAGGACCCAGTTCACAGCTGTATATGCTTCGAAACACACTGAAATGAAATGGCCGAACGCCAACTCACGGAACCGACCAAAAATAAGATTTCAAAAGTGGTATCACCTATAAACACGGTTATCGACCTCCACTGCAAATCAAGGAATGTTGTTAAGCTGCACAAAATCCCTCGATTCCTTAAACCTTTGGAATGGTTCACCCGTCGGAATTTGCCCGATTCAAAGTTTTATTATCACGAATACGATAAATTCATGGTGTAACTGACCATCCAAACCGAATGCGTCGGGAATCCCGAATCTATTCAAAGCTTGGAACGACATTTCAAGAATACTGGAAATCAGGCATGGGAGCCATTTCTCGCCGAAAGCCAAATCAAATTACCGCTATGAAAGAACTTGTTCTGGGCGGTATTCGTTTCGTTATAATTTTCCCCACCCCTCTCCTCTGCTTTCCATTAAAGAGCTGCAATTTGTAATTACAGGTTTTATTTCGACAGCGACATTGCACAATGACGCTTAAGGGGGCAAATGTGAGCGGACACCCTCTAAACCATAAAGTGACTGGAATAGCACGTGACATCACTTCATATTTCATAATCTAATGCCGGGACCAATATTTTAGTTTATAGAACAGGCTGCTTTAACATGTAAAAAGCAAATGACCGAACGAAACCCCAGCACCTACCTAGACAAAGAAGCTGAATATCCCTGGTTCCCCTCGAATCCACTGTTAAAGGGTATGTTACGAAATTGACGATGGCGCTGGTAGCTAG
Source organism: Haemonchus placei (assembly GCA_900617895.1). Classification (NCBI taxonomy): domain Eukaryota; kingdom Metazoa; phylum Nematoda; class Chromadorea; order Rhabditida; family Trichostrongylidae; genus Haemonchus; species Haemonchus placei. The sequence continues at coordinate 56,903 of UZAF01016183.1, forward strand.
TAATAGAGCGCACAAACACGCCTTGCGCTTATTACTTTCAAATGTCTCTGAAACTAATTGCCCTGAAAAACCTTAAACTACTGTTGTGGCCAGTTTCGCAGAGATTGAAGGTAGGTGAATTATAGAGAAGATACAAGGCATCGTGTGGCGGGATCAGTATGACTGCTCACACGATGAAATTGTACGAGCGGATGAGCGGCTTAATATTGAGGGAACTGGTCCCGATCTCTCAGCAGCAGTTTGACCCAGGTCTGAAAGGTCTACAGAGGATGCTATCTTCATAGCTAGGCAAGTTACGGATAAGTATCGAGAAATACGTAGACCCTCTACCTAGCCTTTCTCGATCTGCAGAAGGCATTTGTCTGTCTCCCGTGACAAGTCCTACAGGCACGAAAATTCAGTCCGGCACTCGGCTCTTACAGTAATCCGGCACGCGTTAACACGTAAATTTTTACCCGTCACATATACGACGCGTCGGAAAGATGCTCTGGGCAAGCCAGGGGGTTACTGTAGGAGCCGAGTGCCGGACTGAATTTTCGTTTTAGCACAAGTCCTCTGCAGAGCGCCTCGAAAACGAAATGTTCCAGAACACACGATCTCGCTGGTCCAGGACTTGTACGATGGCTCCACGTCTGCAACACGCATTCCATAGGGAGCAATAGATGTCACTGCTGGGGCGTACCAGAAATAAGCTCTGAGCCCTGTAAGAGTCGCGAGAGTTGTGAGCATTGCGGTAAATCAGCTAGTGTGGGCGAATGTGTCGATAACTGGTCAACAGCGTGGGCGTGGGTCAAGGGAGCCGCCTGCCCTTTTCATTGCAACATAGCTTTTCATTTCAGCTTCTTTTCAGCTTTTCATTGCTCAGTAATGTTATGTTATGGTATTGATGGCTCATCCCATCACGCATACTTAAGGTCCGCCGTTGCCTCCTGTGAGGCACTCAGTACAGTCGTCAGCATCTGTGCCCCACGATCAAGCCGCACACCCGCTGTTCGTGCCCGTCCTGTCTGTCGACTCTGGGCCGACACCTTCCGCCTACTGACATGCCTTTATCCAGCCGATCTCCAACAACGTCAGCGACTGGACTGATCTCCATTTAACTCGAGCACTATTTGATAAAACTGATATATTTATTTTTGGTGTGCGCAGTATATTTGGGGATCAACCGCAGTAACCCCGCACATGATTACTGCCCGTTCCTCTTCCTGCTAACATAGATATCAACAAAAAGAACTCATGCATGGACCACAGAAGACCATCTTTTACACTGATGACATCGCTTTGATAATAGAAAGCAAAGGATTTCAAGACAAGCTGCAGAAACGGTGGAAAGTACTGGTGTAGAACGGGCTCTGGCTCAACGTAAAGAAGACCTAGCACTTCAGGTGCAAGGATTGCACGGAGCCAATCGTAGACGTCGGGGAAGCCATGAAAATGTTGAGGTTTTTCGATACCTGGGGAGCGATCTAGAAGCTGATGGTAGGGGGAACCAGGCTGTATAATCCCAAGTAATCGCGGCAAGGATGAAGTGGAGGGAGTCCACCGCTATCCTCTGCGACCGTCAGTGCTCCACGACGCTCGAAGGGAAGGTGTATCGGACAATGGCAGGGCTCACGATGCTCTGCGGTAGCGAGTGGTAGTCCGTAAGCAAAAACCATGAAGGACACCTTCACTGAGCTGAAGTGGACTAGCGGTTGGACGAGACGGGTTCGGATTAGAAGCGTCAGGGCGGTTATGCAAATGCCCCCGTCCAACCAAAGATGGAAGAGCAGCGTCTGCGATGGTTCGGCCATGTACTAAGAAGGCCACGGAGTCAAGGGTGGCTATGGAGTTCGAGGCTCAGGATAACCGACCACGAGGAGAAGATGCCGTAGACAGGACGAAGCGGAGACGGCTGACGAGAACAGCGGACCGTGCGACTTTGCGGAATTAACGCAAGGGAGAAAAAGAAGAAGACAACCTTCTCCATGGCGGAGTTTGCAGGGGAGCGCTAATACAACACGTGGTCACGAGTTTAAATCCCGGACCGTTATCCGCAAAACAGCAACCAACCCTTCCATCCCTCCGAGGTTGGCTAATTGGTACCAGCACCGTCTGGGAGGATGAAAGCGCGGACTTGTACACCAGCTGGCCACCGCAGGTCATTGTATTGGCCACATACGCATACAATACGCCATTACGATTCTGAATGGAAGCGAATGTAAGGGTGCAACCCTCAGACAGATTGATGAGCACCTGAAGACTATCCGTATCCTTTATATCTATCGCTATCCAGTACCTACTCCATCATTCCAGCACAGTACGATAATGGCAAAATTATTCATTCCAAAAATTCAATAATGGCATTAACACGATCCAAGTTGTTTGCACAGACCAAGCAGACTACTTCAAGGGCTTGTTGAAGAAATTGCTGTATCGAAAGATATATGGTCCGTTTTGTGGAAGATTGGGATTGTAACCGTACGTTGGCTCGTAAATGTACGTCGGTCCTTGCCAAGCTCTTGTGTTTCCCACTCTGAAAAGTACTGATCAGACTCCTAAGCAGCTTTCATATTTTCGAATGCCTCGGTGTATATGTATTCTAGGGAATGAGCATAAGTTCTCAGTGATCGTTAGCAGCATAAGCATTTGCTTTATGATTGTGAGTTCATTTTTTTTTACTGAAACAGTTTTTGGATTCCTAAACTGCAACTTGGCACACCTGCTGTGGACCACAATGAAGAGCTCCAGAGCTCCAGAGGACTGTCTAGATTCGTTTGGGCAGGCCATGACTCTACATGAAAGGAACAGACCGATCAAGAGCTAATGTGGAGACAAGGAGGAGCATCAAGAAAGACGAGAATTTTTAACCAGATTACCAGACCGACTTGATGAACCGAGGTGAGGCAAGGCCGTATTGATGAAACACCTCAGAAAGGAGATGGAGTCTCTGGTTTAGTGCATCAACGAGCCTCCCTCTGACTTCTATGGAGCTTTTTGTTATGTACCTTAATAAAGCTTTATGACGAACCGATAAATTCTTTCTGAAGTGAATCCAACGTTGTTGATTACTTTTCATGAAGCGCATAGTTGCTTCACTTGAAAATCACGATGAGTTCGAAAGTCCTCTTTATTAGAGATTCTTTAGTGGGAGCTGCGATGAGGTAGGAAGGATCTTGAAATTCACTTGACATTTATGACATCATTATATGTACTTTCACCCCACTCAAGCTTACCCTCACAAGCATATAGGACATAAAACTCCAGAATTCCAATCTGATAATCACTACTGGGATGAATAATGGTAAAAAGTCCAGTCCTGAACGGAACGAAAACCTGCACTTTGTGATTTGGGTCACCGCGTTCTGCAGCTTATGAAGATTTCAGATTAGCGGGACCCTGCCGATGTCAGCTTGGCCGCCAGTTGTACATCTCCATGCCGATATACTATGAAGACTAAGTGGTTGTGGGAATTCCGTCAAAGCAGCACTTAGCATCTTTGTAGTATATAAGGAATATAATAACATCGTCAGTAGCCACAGAATCAGTAGGTTTTACTATATTTTATAATTTACTCGTTTCAGCTGCAGTCTCCTGAGAGGGTACATAAATTCAACAGAATTTCTGATTTTCGGGTTATCTGCTTTAAAATACTTACTTGAACAATCGATCGTAGACACCAGTCTGCGCAAACTTAGACGGTTCACCTTTTAGTCGAGCTTCTTGGTCACTGCTTTCGTCTAAATTAATAGAAAGTCAGCGCTTACTAGTAAGAAAAGGTTTGCCAGCACAATGATATGCTGGGCTGAACTAAAAAATGCTGAAGAAATACCTTCATCGACGCTTTCGAGACACGGATACTGCACCCTGTAATTGATTCTTGTTGGAAGACATGGTGGACCAAAATCGTTTGCGAGTATCACGGTGAAGAAAGTGATAAATGAGATCAAGCGCAACAGCATTTCCCGATGGGAGAAGTGGGAAGATTATCGCTGTTATCGAAGATGCAAGAGGATGAGCGGGTCTCGATGTCTCGGCGGAAACTTGAATTTGGTAGGGGTGTACGAACACTTTAATAGCGCATAAACAACAGACAACGCAAAATAACCGTGACGAGATCGAGCGGAAGACAGGAACTCGAAATCGCCATGAAGGGCAGCTGTGATTGAACTGTGATATTATTGAGTTGGCAAGCCAAGAAAATTTGGAATGCGGCTTATAAGGGCGTCCCAAGTCGAAGGGACCATTTGGAGTGGGACTCATATTGCTAGACACATTTCGGGCGCTGATTTCGAATGTGCATTCCAAATCTGTCAGACGACCTTTTGAACAGAGGTATGAAAATGAATCCAGGGTAAATTTTTGACATCAACCTTTTCAAAGGCATCGACCCAACCATCACTACAGTGGAGATTTGAAGCAGAGCTCCGGGTGCATGACGCTTCATACGCATGGGACTTCGCGACGTTTTGAGGTGACGTTACCTTCCCACGGCAAGTGAAAGGGTTCTCGTAGCAGTCACTGAAAATTTAGGCTTTTCTCTTCATAGAGCACGACTGTGCGAAGCTAGATGCGGCAGACGCGACACGATTATCGGGGAGACGTACCCACATCCCGTGCTTTGTAGCGACACGGTTTTTGGATTATTCACGGCTTTTCCGTGCACGAGAGAACTTCGTGCTCGATTTGACGGCCTTCAACGATTTTTATAGCTTGTAGTGATTCGTTTCCTACATAAACCATACCGTATCGCCACAAATTCCTTGCTTGCCAATGCGCACCACTTTCAGACTAGGTCTCTAAAGGGATATACTCTGTGATTTTTGACTCGAAGAATCTCGAAGAGATTAGAAACGACCTTGCAGTCAGTCTTTTGGCCGCCGGGTGCACAGCGCGCGCTCCAGGCCTTGAAGGCACAGTTCACGATACTTTTGAGATACCCTGTTTAGTCGAAAAGCGGAAGTAGGGTAGAACATAGTTCATTGGTGATGAAGAAAGCGAGAAAATCCGCCGATTTTTAGATGGCTTCTCGAATGTAAGGAAAATTGAGGTTGGAAGAGCCTACCCTGACGGATTGTGATGGAAGGGGTATTCGGAAGAAACTCAGTTGTTGCAGTTGCCCTAAGAGCTGACTACATCGAGCCAGAACTGTACAGAACTTCCTTTCACGTCGCTGTGGATCATAACAAGTTGTTTGAACTTCCTACATGGATTCCCTTGTGATCGGTGCAGCCTCTGCAATGTCGGCGAAACTCGTCCGAGGATGTACACGGAACCTTTATGACGACCTAACTAGCCTTTTTTCGAATTGACAGCGCTACATATGGTATACGAGGGAGCCTTGGAGAATATCTCATAAACCATTGGCTGCTTTCATAGTCCGCCGGCCGGCCGGCCGGCGTGCCGGCGTGCGTGCCGGCGTGGGCAGTGCTAGGGGGGAGGAGGGAGGCAGACAGTGTAAGACAAACAGTCTACGCCCCTTCAAAGGTTGTTTGTTTTCAACCCCTCGAAGGGGCGTGGACTGTTTGCCTATCTGTCTGCCACCCTCC
>UZAF01016183.1:62773-128022 GCA_900617895.1 Haemonchus placei
TTGATAACAATCAAAAATCGATCAGATGGACGGAAGATAACTACGATTGTTGTTGTTAGCGGGTAAGTTCTGCTGTTTTAGAGTTGTCATAGTGCCATTCAGATAGGGCAGGTAATTTGATGCCGTTTGCTGAAAAAAAAATGTTATACGAGATTATTCATACTGTGTCATGATGAAACTGTGTCTCCTCTATTTCAAAACTTATACTTGCTTATAGGCTGCCAATCATCAGCACCTAGCAGCGCCGTCACTGGTAGTCAACGGCTAGCTCAACCTGAGTCTTCGACTCGTCTGGCTGCTTTCATAGTCCGTCGGCGTGCCGGGGTGCCACCCGAGGCAGTGCTAGGGGGAAGGAGGGAGGCAGACCGTCGGTCGACGTGGTCGTGTCGCGCCCAAGCCAAGGGAGAAAGATCAAAAACCATTTGCACGAGCCCCTGGTTGTTTGGTTTTTGATCTTGTTCTTCTTTGTTTTCAGCCCTTCGACCGACCGTCTGCCTCCCTCCCCTCCCCTAGCACTATCTCGGCCGGCCGGCACGCCCGCGAACTATGAAAGCAGCCACTCACTCCCTATGACAGGTTTGTCGATTACTTCTTTGCTTGGCCCTCAGATAGCCGATAACCTAACAATAGAGAGGGTGCCATCGTTCAGGTATTTTCTTCACCTACTTGGAGTGCATTTAGCTCGACCTTCTTCTTTTATTCCCGTACAGGCTTCACTTGAGGAGCAACGTACAGGTAAAATAGCGACCGAACAAGGTAAGGTGCTCACATAGCGTGACATATTGCTGTTTATTTGATTTTGTTCTGCAATTATTTACCTTCTTGATGACAGCTGGTGTTCCAACTTCTTCAGGCTTTAGCCGTAACTGCCATCCATTGAAGTATCCATGTTGCAGCAGTTCTGCCGCGCTCCACCGTCGATCAGGACTCATTTCAAAACATTTCTGTAGATTTTGTTTCGGTAGAATGAAGGTAGGACATCGATAAGTGAGCAAGTGCTTACATAAAGAAAATCGAGTTGAACACTTGTTGCATTCGGTAACCGCAACGGAAGCGGTTCTTGCTGATCAGGTTCAGGTATAGAAAGCCCAAAGAAGAATTGATTGGATCGGAATACGGACATATGCCGAGGCAGCAATTCACCTGAAAAATAACGAAAAAATCACAAATTCTAGGAAGACAGCTCGACTTCTTTAATTAGGATCCGGTGACTAAAAGCTTCAACCGCAATTCTTACGATAGGGCTATTTCTTAACTGCTCTAACTCTGAAGGGAGTGAGTATATTCTGAATGGTTCTTTCCTTCACGAGTCTGAAGCAAACTGGGAATTTTCTTGAGAGGTTCTGATAAGCTGACTGGTACGTGGAATGACCGTTCTTGGACGAAGGAATGAGGGGTTGCACATGTAACAGGACTCCTGAACCCACTATGACGCATGGGTAGAGCAGGGACGACACGCTCCTCCGATTTTTGAAATAAATTAGCACTTCTAACAAGATTGATTGTAAGATTCCTTGCTGAGCAATCGGGAGTGACACGTCATGGTTAGGGCTTTCTAGTATTTTCTGAAGAATAACGTTTTGTTTTGGAGTAGATATTGAAAATCTCAAAGTGAGCATAAGTTAAAAGTCTCGATTTGAGTGACAGCTCACCAATAGTTTTCCTAATTAGGTAAAGTTGATCGATGTCGCTTCTTCCTGGCCATAATGCTTCACCCGTAATCAGCTCTGCTAGTACACAACCGACAGCCCATATGTCGACCGGAGGACCATAAACTGTATCGCCTACGAGGAGCTCTGAAATTAAGTGACAGTGTAAAATAGGGAGAATATGACATGGCAGTAGGTAACTACATAAGACTACATAAGACCTCTAAAAATTGATTCGACCATTCATTTAGTCCACGAAATAGGGGATTTGTAGAAGTTTCGAAAAGCTAAAGGCTCTTCAAGATCTCAATGGATATAGATCACACATGCTAGTGGTATTTATTGCAAGAAAGGCCTTATCAGCTCAAAGATGTGATTGTTTAGGCTTACCTGGACTGCGATACCACCGCGTCGCTACGTAATCGGTATACATTTCTTGGGGATCTGAAATTGAAGTGATATTCTGACAGCAATTCATCTTTTCAAAACCTCCATTGAACATCAAATTCAATAAAGTAAGAGATGCTCCACCAGAGAGTATTCCGATGTGCTTTGAAAAAGGACGACCTCCATCTTTGGCCTCACTCGGTTGTGACACTTTATCTAGTATTTGCCTTTACCGAGTTGACAGTGTATAAGCTAATACTGGTTGTAATCCCGTGTACGGCTTCGACAAGGTTACGAGAGTATTTTGTGAAAAAAATGTTGCAGTAATTTGAGAGTGCTAATGCATTTTCTCTACTCGTATCGTCGTCAACGGCGACGACCCCCGTAACAATTTCGTCGTTTCACTGTCTCCCCCATGGTGCGGTGTCAAGCGGGCCCGAGATAAGTGGGTCCGCACTTCGTCCTATATAAGCGTTACGAGCAAGACGTAAGTTAGCTGTCTCATGAAGTATTTATTACCATTACTCTGTGCTTTATGGCGGTGACTTCCGCGATTTCAATTCTATTGTAAGATATTACTCCGTTATTGAACTACCCGCACAACTCGTGAATCTGAAACGAAATATTCCAGTGACTGGATACTTACTGATTATCCTAGCGAAACCGAAGTCAGCCAATTTGACCACGTCGTTTTTGGTGAGAAGAATATTTTCCGGTTTGACATCCCTGAAAGCATCAACCAATGAGTGATAAGTAGATTAGGATTAAAAATCATTTCGTGATGTCTAGCAAGTGCGGAGATTCACGACACTTCGCTATATGACTGGTGGGATGTGAAGAGGGATGACGGATGCCACTCTTATGTACCCACGTTGCAACGGGAAATCAGTAGAATCGCTTGTCTTTTCAAAACACATTCTTTGAATGAAAAACTTGCTTTGCAATATTGTTTTTTATATGTTTTGTGGACCCAGGTGGTAGATTTACTATCAACATAATCTTTCACTTTTGGAGTATGTGGTTTGAGACGTTTAATGAGAGAGAGTAGTTCAGAACAGTACGAAACTTCCAAAAAATTGTAACTTGGCGTCTCAAAATTCAAAAAGAAAATACTCCTCAAAGATGTGGCAAAACTAGGAATTCGACGAGAATTCGGCGACAAAAGTGGCATGGAAAGGGTATTTGGACGAGCTGTCCAAATGTGGTTTACTGCGCACAGCTCGCTACAGCACAGATACAATCGGCTGACGAACCAGGCCAAAATGCCGTGGGTTGGGGCTGCATTCAAAATATCGAATTCACCTTGTTAATCTTTATTGTTGTTTTCACTTCAGTCTTATTTTGTTATTTATCGATATCGTTATTTCTTCTGATCACTTGTTCGACTTTTTAAAATATCTTCCCCATTGTGAATTGTGCAGTCTCCATACGGCCATCAAAAAACGGCCGTCCATAGGTGTGGCATAGTGGAGTGGGGCTTTCAAACCCTTACTGTGCCCTATTCGTTTTGCGACCCGATGGGGCCACATGTGCTACATTCGACAGCCACAGGTTCATCCAAGAAGGAAACCAGTATCATTGTGAACTACGACTCAATATCTTCTTTGTGATATTCTAGAATCAATAGGGACAGCCGCTATTGAGAATAGTACTCGTAAAAGTTGAAGCCAGGCAGGAAGGGGGAATAGATCAAGATGGTATGAATCCTCTCGCAGATCTTTCACATTAGCCAAATCACTTGAAATGGCAAAACTAGTCTCTGTGCCATTCCCGTAGTAAACTGAGTGTGGAGCTGCCTATTAGTGTTTCCGCAGGCTCAGTATAGGGCAAGAAAAGTGCTTCTACAACCGCAGAGAGTGCGTCGGTCTCCGTGAAAGTGGTGTGAGAGTTAGGATATTCACACTTTAGCACAAGGAAACTGTTGCGTACGTTACAATGACAGTCATAAACGCTTGTTGCTCACGGATAATTCAGAGCTAAGAGATGGTCATACCGAACTAAAACTTAAAGCTAATCACAAGAGATTCACAAGTCTTTCAGGGCTTCTTTTGTGAAAAAAAAANAAAAAAAAACATTGTGTAAAAATACAAGCGTCCTTTTCTCAGTGAAAATCTCAAGGTTTCTATAAATCTAGTGGAGGGTAGTGTCCGTAACCCGTAGCTATTCCACCGTAGCCCGTAGCTATTCTACTGTCTCGCGTGAGCCATAGGTCCTCCTTGGAATCATCGCAAAAAGCGAGAGAATGCCTCATTGCAATGGTTTCTCGACGACTCTAAAGCCTTTATTATCTAGCCATCGCCGTCCGTTCATCGTCAGACACCTTCATTGCTGGTTGTGACCCAACTCTAGGAGCTATACTAGTCAGTCTGTCTCCGTCACTCGGCACGGGCGTGGTAGAACCCAGTAAGGGGTGAGCTAGGCGTCCTCGACTACATGGCTCGCCAATAAGTACTCCCTTCCTAACTTTAATGGGGATGTATCGCAGGAAAGGGCTAGGACACTTGTGATGGATTAGGAAAACTGGCTGTTGCATGTTGGGGGTTTTTTCGCTATCTCATTAACCTGTGACTTTTTATTCTTGTTCCGATAAATGAAAATTTCCTTTCATTCAAATTACCCGTCGCAGGTGGCTGATATACTTGCAATTTTGTAGTACATCACCATGACCTTTACATAGGGACTATTCGCTTCACTCGATTCACTCCAGCCTCACCTCTTACTAGGAGTAGCGCCAGTGATTGATGAACAAGCATTGTACTTTCAAGTTTCGTGTAATTTCATGGCTTTACGATTTATAAAAGATGATGTACAACTAGCATTCGTACCCCGTGCTACCCGTACGTTTGATTGTTTTTATTGAGTTCATTTGCATTAACTTCCTTTCACCAAATACAACCTACCTGGTTATGAACACATCTTTACGGGTATGGAGAGCCTAATTTAACGACATCGGCGCTCAATTAACAAAAATAAAATTATTATTCGACACTTTTTCAAAGTGTATCACATAAAACTGTAGAGGGTTTCGCGGGAGTTACACTACAGTGTTCACCAACATTCTAGCTGTTCATGACAAATTTTGTCACTACGACTTTTGGAGTATGCCAAACATGGAGAATAGCCGGTCAGGGAAACTTAAGGATATCGGAGAACTCGCGGCAGAAATGCCCTTTGACTGTCTTGGAACTACGCAAGAAAGCTAGAGCGGTACCTATGATTAATAAGCGGTAAGTTACTGCTGCTCAATATGTAAGAGAGTCCAAAAAGGATAGGTAGCTTGTGAATTATGTACGTAAATTAATCGACGTGTGCAAATGAAAAGGTGATTTACGTTACGGTACATTACTAGAAACAATTTCACGTACCTGTGAATACATTTGTGCGAATGACAAAATCGTAAAGCTTCAAGTAATTGCCAAGTAATTTTTTTCGTCAACTCCTCAGGTACCCTAGAAAATGAAACATCATGTTCGGAGAGTTAAGAAATTCTGATGAACACCTTAGGAATCTGCTTAAGTATTGACAGTTTTTGCTGCTCATTCTGCTCATGACAATTCTTTAAACAAACAACTTTTCTCATTTACTAGCAACTGCTTTTGAAGGTTGAAAAAAACTTGGACGTGCGGAGAAGGGTTAGAGTCTGTGAGAGGGATTCCCTTTTTTTCAGTTGTCTGATATTTCACATTATATTCATTATCTCTATTTATTTCCTTAAGCTCTATTTATTTTATATCTTTGAATCTATTTGTTTTTATATTTTTGATTTTATGCAAATTTTTATTTTTTTCTGATTTCTAATTTTTATTCCATTTCTCGTAAACATATTTATTTACTTATTAACATTTTTACGCTGTATAAGAAAACTAAGAAAACATGAGAAAGAAGGCGTGAAAGCGACACTCACCCGTTTGGATATTTCTCCAAATCATGGAGCACCGTACGATCACAGTGTTCAAAGACCAGATGCAACTTGCGATTCCGTTTGAAAACCTCCAGCAACGACACGAGATTTGGATGTTTCAGTTGCTGCAACACACAAGTAAAGCTTCCTCATCGAATGTAAACGGCAAGAAGCGGAACTCAGAGTTCCCAGAGTAGCCAGTGATTACTTAATTGGAATGAGTATAATTGGGTCGCTGACAAGTGCAACAGAACCCATGAAGGTCCTTAAATTGAATACGGGATCAATTCGCCGCTCAAATCGAGTTAACTTTACATTCCTCAAGACTTGAGTGATTGACGTCTGTACTTTCTTCTGTCTTTTCAAAAAGCGCAGTCTGCGAGAAAATGGTCTCAGAAATTCCTTTTTTGTTAAGGAAGAAGGCCACATTGAGCACTGTCGGGTTAGAGAACTTAGATGAGTCGAAATCAAGGCCAAAAAAACCATTGTCGACTGCTTACTCTAGGTCAATACTCCCGTAGAGGACATGTCTAATATGTAGCTATGTAAAGGCTGCGCCCTATTGCGCCTTTCAGTACGGAGCATGTCTGCTGTAAGCGCACCAGGTTCATATACACTAATAACTACGCCATTTTGCCCTGCTCAGGCTGAAATTTCGTCCAAATATAACCTTTGGCGTCATAATATCGTCCGAGCTCAGAGACTCACTAATTCAGAGAAGCCTCATACTTTGGCTTTTGCTGATTTTTGCTTTTTTTTTTCTCAAACCCAGTCACTACTCTGCATCAATACGTTCCTGACACGGTAAACGTACATGGAATTGTTGCGCATGATGGCTAAGTTGTAAGACAAACCCCCTGCAAATCACACTGTAGATTGGATACCTAACCGCCTGACCACGGCCAATCTAACAGATTGAAATGGAAGCTGAATAAATGGTTCAAATAGCTCAGATAGCGAATATGGTTGCTTACCTGTTCTGCTACACAACAGCCATTTTTGACTTAATCGGTTTCTCAAGTCAACCCGCCGGGTTTTCTACAAGCCTTATGATCCAAAGTGCCGGGTGCCAGGTGCAAGTACTGGTGACGTTTGTAAGTGCAATTTCCATAAAAAGCATTTAAAATAGTAAGTAATTCATAAGCCATATCTTGAATAGTACGAGTTACTCTTATAGGAAACAAGTCAGACCAAGAAAAAAATGGTTTACAGTGTGAACTCAGCACTGTTCATTACATGCGTCACCTGCAGCTGCTAATTGTAAAGTGAAATTCAACACCTTACCAGTTAGTGTACCGATAAATGTGAGGCACCTGATTCAAACGAAATTTTAGGGCCCCTTCGAATCGTGTAGTTGAAGGTTAATACAAAAAACTGTGTTAACCAATTTCGCAGCATTTTCCTTGTGCGGATCACATCTACTAGTAAACTCATATTCGATCCTACGGCTGTGCGAGTGATGAACCATACACATTGCCTGAGTTGTGAATATCCCCAGGTAGGCACTTTTTCCTCATAAAAAATACCAAATGGTAATGGAACTCTACCTTAAGCATTCGTATTTCCCTTAACGCGATTTTCTTGATTTGTGGATCGTCTTCCGTCTCGAAGAACTTCTTAATGGCCACTATCTGAAAGGCTTACAACTGCAAATTTGATGTGGAAATATCGATTCAGTTAAAGATTTGTAATTTAGCATAAAAGTTGAATGCATGGGGTAATCAGTAAGTGACATTTGTATCCTAATTGATGCCTCCACATGATGTACTGCATATTTTTGGTGGAATCATTCACTTGAGCAAACAGTTCATACCTGTCCATTATCCCTATTTCGACATTTGTAAACAACACCGTACGAGCCTTCACCGATTTTACCGAGTTTCTCGTATTTTTCCATCGCTTCACACTTTCGTCTCACGCCACTGAAACACAAAAATTATCAGTCCTTCAGCGGTATTATAGTCGCAAAAGTTTCAGACTCAGAACATCATTCGATGAACGCGAATGCCTAGAGGAAAACCTTCATAAGGCACAGGCAGGATGAAGTGGAAAGCTGCTGGCACTCACCATAGCAACTTGAAAAATGAGCAGACAGTGCAAGCAGTGTACGTATTACTTGAAAACAAATTGCGACAAACGTAGTGTGGAAATTGAAAAGATATAAAATCAGTAGATTTGGGACACTAGTAGCTGGAAGTGAGCCCCAAGTTTGAATGACGGCATTAATTTATCAGTTAAGATTCCTTTTCAATTCAACATCTTCAGTCCAAGGATCATTGAGCATCTGCACGCTAAGAAAGTATGCAAAATCAAATGTGAAGTCAAAAACCAGTCGAACATGAAGTCAATCTTATGCTGTTTCAAGCGAATGGAATACGAGCTGGAATGCTCGAAATTTGGATAACTTCTTGAGGACATCCCGGGATATATAGTGGTGGTGAGCGGTCGACAATCAATAAACAACTATCCAAACACTTGGCTACGATTTTGTTCTTTCGAAGAGTCAAAGGAAAAAGAAGAACAATTCAGAAGCCACAATTGACTAGTATTCAACGGGGGACCTAGCGAGGCGCTACTCACCTTCGGAGGACACTACTCGGATACGGTAACAAACACAGAACAGCAGAACAATCGAAAATTAGAAGAATGGGACAGTGGGAAGTTCCGCTACATCTTATCAGATGGATAGCTATGGAACCGTCTGGTGGATAAGAAAAGTAGCACACTCTGACTGAGATACCTTCGTGACAAGAATGGGAGCAACTGTACTTATAAGTGGTAATCATGAGAAACGAGAATAACTGGAAACGTAAGTGCTGATCAGATGGGATGGAAATAGTAGGTATACAATTGAAGGTACCCGAGAAAGTACTTTTATTACAGGTAACTTTTACTCAATAGTAGGTCACAGCATAGCAGCAACTAAGGCATCAGCACATAAAGCAACAGATAAAGTTTGAAACTCGCTAAACGACCATTAGCATAAATAAATTTATCAGTTGAAAAAAGTGATCATCAGTATTTATAAACTAATCATTTAAAAGGTAAAAGATCACTTCGTCGTACGAATCCCCCAAAAAGGTGTTCATAGCTCACGTCAAAAAAACCTAAGAGAGATCGCTACAATGGGCCACGTTGGCCACCACATTGACTGTTCTTTTAGCCTTTCTTTCAAAACTTTCTCATCTGTCAAGCTTGCCTTATCCATGCGAACTATCTGAGAGACAGGGAGGAAGTGAGTGCTGTACGATATGTGATTTCGTAAAGCTCATTACAGCTTTATTGAACATCTCAAGGCGAAACACTGGCTTGAAGCCACACTGTCATAAGTGCACCTGAGGTGCTTCCGCATGGCTTCTTCGAGAATCTTCTTGAAATCACTGGAATCAGATGATATCATTTCTTCTGTGATCGTTTTGTATTAAAAGGTCCCTCCGCGTACAACTCTTTCTTCAAAACAAATGGATTAATTGTTCTGGTGAATTCCGCAAGAACGATTTTTAAAAGTATGCGTCTCCATGTAACAAGGTATTTCATACTATCAACGCAGAAATACGACAAGCACTCAAAATTGCATCCGACCACCGCACTTCCACTTCACTCATCATTTGCACTGAAGATACCAACAGAAAGATGTCATAACGATTGCTAGTTCACTTACAAAACCCATCTTCAGAAGAGATCAAAAGCATGAAGGTCAGCATTAAATTCACTTGCAATCGGATCCTACCAGATGAATACCTCTCGTGCTGAATATGAAATATGCAGCACGATAATAACGTTTAACTTCTCAAAAAACGGACGTACCAGTGACCCTAATAAAAGCCAGTCACGCTGAAGAATAACATATTATAGAATTAGCAGGTAGAGTTCGAAAATTAGGTTACCTTCCCTTCATACTCACTAAGCGAAACGTACAACCAGAGTAGGTAAACTCCAAAAGTTTCGAACCTTGCATTGGTGGCGGTAGCAGGCTGCCCCCTGACGGCAACGTTGTAGCTGCTCCATATTTGAGGTGCCCCTTATTGAATAGGAAAAATGGTTCGCGGCTATTCTCATAATCCCTCGGTATATTAGAGTTAGAACTCTTGAAGAATTCGTTTCACTCGAGATCAAAGACCCAAAGCAAGGGAGAATCTAAATCCCTCTACTGTCGCTTGCCAGTCTACCTGATGGGTAGTGGAAGTACAGGTGAGTGAGGTGAATGCGGTGAATGGTGTCCATGCAGTAGCTGTAGAATCCACATGGCTCCAACTCAAGAAAATGCTTTAACTGAAGAACCATTACAGCAGTCTGCCAACTAATCGGACCTTCATCATATAAGTTTAGCTTCACATAAAAAACTATGGGTCGTAGGTCTCCGCATGAATCCATCCCGTATTAGAATGGATGAGATACATAGATTGGTCTGACACTATCCACACCTTAAATTCATACAACCTGTTGCAAGTTTAATTTTTTGTCGAGTTGAGCCACTCAATTATGAGTCATAAAGTTTCCAAATAGAGGCATTCCAATCGACACCTATTGATCACATAGTAACGGACGTTCACATTCTTCTACAAAATAAAGTTTTCATAATGACGAAAAACTAGACAGTGCGATCAATAATTGTTATTCTCGAAAGGCTGGTAAACTCTAGAACAACAGCATTCGAGCTTTCATGATCATATTTATGAAAGGTGATGAGTGCTAGATGCCTTCCCAGAAATGTCTAGATAGTACTCACCTTTTGTACTTTGGTACGAAAAAAGGGCAGAAATAGATCTTTAGGGAAGGCCATCAGAGCGTGACCACAGAATCATGAGTGTAAGTGTAATTAAATACTGATTACCAGTTGGATTGCCAGCTCATAGCTCTTTTTGTGTTTGATGATATAGCTATTTAATTATCCTCCGGGAACGTCGAGTATTGAATCTGTCTAACTCATGGATCCATGATCTGGATTAGTCAGGTATTTAGATATCCCAAAAAAAGAGGGATCTAAAGGAAATGTAGGTGCACCAATACATGCTCGGAGACTTGGCTAGTGCTAACAACGGTAGATTACGGTAAAATGGTCGAAGACCTCTAACCACAGACTCGTCGTATCGTATCGCTTTTTACTCGTCGCTTTCGCCTTCCACATCGCTCCAATTGTTACGAATGACAACAGGTTGTGTTCAGAACCTGCGCTTGCTTCTCACATTTGCTTATTAAGCGGAACATATGATTACCACAGGAAAACAACTCGAATGGATGCTCAGATAATGATTCATGACATTGGAACTGAGGCATTCTGCTATCAGAGATCATGGGTCGTGTGAGATAAATGCAGGAACTCCTACGACCGCACATTCTAGCTTCATCAAAGAAAGGAGAGCCCGGCTGAGCCGACGATCCGACAAACGTGCATACAAATACGGCGATGTGTGCTGGTGAAACCGCGGAACAGATTTGAAATCAGAACAACTTCAAAGACAAAATCAGAACTTAGAGGGCATGCTTCGAGGTATTTGAATGACCAATTAGAAGTTTAAGATAGGTAGGTATGTTCATATGTTGAGACTCACATAATAACAAAATAGTAAGAAAGTCATGAGTGATATGAATCCAGGTTTGTTTTCTGACTATTCAGACAAATTACCATGTCCGCAAGAGAAACTCTCTCAATGTATCCAGGAGAAAACAAACCTGAACGTTTCAAAAGGGTTCAGCTATATATAGTAGGCTTTCCTTGGCCCATTTCGCCATTGTGGAGCTTAAATAGGAAGTGCAAAAACAGCGTGTCATAGTGAAAAGTTTCTGATAAATTCCAGAAAGGAAATAGTCTTTCAATGGGCAAACTGGGCAATTCACGTTGCTGTAGGCCAATACCGCCGATGCGATTGTCATGGAAACCGTGACATTGTGAAGCAGTCAACAGCACTGACAGATGGCATCTGAAGCCGGAAAGCAGACACAGATGTTTTCTGAGAGAAATGGCTTCATTTTGAGAAATCTTTGATCAATTAAATATTTTAATTGGTAGAAGTAAGCGGATGACAAGCCCACATACGTGACGTCCCCACGTAGGCTTCAAACTTATTACGCTAGATTGGTTTCCCTGAAAGTGTTCGAGCGAGCGCTTTTCATGCCATCGCCTTTACCAAGTAATGATTTGTGCAGATTTTTCGCATTCTCCAGGATAGGCCAATGGAATTTTCGCGAAGAACGCTGGGAAGACTAACCATTTGAAAGCATAATCATGGTCGGTAAATTGATAATTTCTATAAAGCTAAAATGGAGACGCTGACACAAAGTAGTCTATCTGTGAAGAAGAAGTCTGTTCAACAAATTCATCTCCTCCAAGGCTCCGCAGGAAAGCTTTTTCGAACTAGTCATTTTTTGTATTGGACGAGATGTGACGACCAACCAGGTGTTCGAACGAGATTTCAGTTGCAGCTAAGCAACGTGTGTCAACTACTATCATATCAGATGACTGCACTTACAACAAGCAGANGAACCCTAAAGAGCCGCCAAACATGCCCTTTCGTAGACGTGCTCAGCGGCAGTGTATGTACAGACCAGTTTCTGAGCCCTCTTGGCACCCTATCTAACTGGAGAATTCTCTTGGCCCCAAAGGAACTATAGATCCTCATTTCCAAACTATTCAAACTACCATTCCAGAGGCTAAGGCTACTCAAAGTTGGCCACAAGAAAGCAGGAGGCTCTTAAGAAGTGGACCACCCTATGGAAAAACACTAGAGATGTCTAAAATTATCACTTCCGTATGCTGTAAGTCCACCAAAGAGCTCTTCAGTAACTCTCAAACTCCTCATTTCCTTAAAATTCAGCAGAGGACGCATGAGAATGTCCATTACGAAGGAGCGGTCTCATTGAAGAGCATAGACTTATTATTATCTGCCAGCCATAATATTCCTAATCATTCAAGATTAAATGACATAGGATTGACATCCCCAGTATTTGTCTGACTAATAAAGGTCAATGCTCTAAAACATCGGCCTTTTGAATGCTCCCGAGGTTCGAACATTGCCGATTTCACAGCTTTCTTGAGAAATCTCGTTGAGCACGTACTATTTTAATTTTTGCCTTTGACCACAGTTGATCACTTATTCTTAGAAATAATTCTATTATTAGTCATCGTAATTGCTTTCTTTGAACGACCTTATGAACGTCATTATATGTCACCTTTGAAAGCACAACATTCACATTCCCAACAGCAATTATGACGTATGAAGTGCTTTCATACTTCTAAAAGTGGCACGGCTATGACACAAGCGCACTTGTTCACACACCTTTGAAGAACTTATTGCACTCGGTTATGCAGTGCCCTGTGTATCGTTCTATAGAGCCCCAAGAAATTCCTCTACTTGATTTTTCTCTCATTTCTTCTTCTCTGTTAAAAGGGACTATTGCTTATCAAAGGCATAGTTCATTATAATTTTGGAGTATCCATTTTTAAACGGCTGACGAAGGAGAAAATGTAGAATAGTACGAAAGTAACTGAAAAAAGCGAAAATTTGTGTATTAAGAAAAGGTAGGGTTCAGCATAGTAGTAAAACAAGGATATGGATGAAATGCGTCTACTGAAGATGCATGGAAGGGGTATTCAGACGAGCTGTCCAAATGTCTGTGAGATTGCGTACTCTGGCTACAGTAAGATGCATGCGTACGATGTGTGCGTCCTGGTTTGAATGGTGCAACCTCTATAGCGCCGACAACGCCATAAGAAGATCCTCTTTAGGGTATGCACATCGGCCAGCCCGGTTTTGGGCCCTTATCTCGCCCTAACAAGATAGTTTCCAGACCCGACGGGAGCCATGTGCTAATCTTATAGGTCACATGTTCATCTAATGTAGAAATTCGAGGAGTTATTTTCATAGTGGCCTAACTTTCAGAGCCCTACTGTATGTGTATTGAATGGGAAATCACAGGACCCGAAGGAAGTTTATAGTTTTTGTTCTACACTGACATATGCAAACACTCTCAGTACAGATTTCTCGCAACTTCGAGCAGATCCCCGAAATGTTCGTGGAAAGTCCCTTCGAGAAACTCCTCTAGAAGCCTCTTTGAGAAAGGCTGTGGCAGGCGACCAACGTCGGACCGGAAGCGGCACCTCGGAAAACATTTCACCGCATGTTGGCGCATGTCCGGTGCGAGCCGGTCCATATCCGGTTGGAGGCAGTTTTGAGCGCGATAATTTGGTGAGCTCTCCTAACGCAGATTTGACGACCTTTCGTCTTCCCAATGTTCACTGGCACTAACTGGCACTCTCTGTTGGGTATGAATATCCAAATCTCGATATTCATGTAAGGTTGACAGCACTCAAATTTTACCAAGTGGTTGGCTCATTCCACTTTCATCGAGCCCCCTTTCGCGGCCGATCTTCTTTGAAGTGTGCATAAGATCCTTGTATAGCATTTAGGGCCGGAAGCTGATTCAAGAGGTATTTTTCCTGCTGATACTTATTAGAGACGAATTAGGAGGAATTTTTCGAGGTGGTTATCGAATTATAGTCGTTGGAAAGGGTCGGGCCTCTGGAGGACATGGAAAAGTCATCAATAA
Organism: Haemonchus placei; assembly: GCA_900617895.1. Lineage (NCBI taxonomy): Eukaryota > Metazoa > Nematoda > Chromadorea > Rhabditida > Trichostrongylidae > Haemonchus > Haemonchus placei. Next base: position 77,258 of record UZAF01016183.1, read on the forward strand.
GGGTTTGTTATGGCGACGTCAGTTCATTATGAGGACAGTCAAAGACAGATGTCGAGATGATATCTTATTATGGCATTCATCGACTCATAGAAAGTGTAGACGTCTCGCGACTTGAACGGAGATTTTTAATGAAAAAGCAGCTTCTTCAAGCTCTTTCAATGTTTTAAGTATAAAATTAACTATTCACCGTTGGTCTTCATAACAACACACCGGAAAGCCGACATGTCCCTTCACCTTCCCCTCTTATAAACGGAAAGATACTTTCTATTTACTAGGCACTTAGCAACGACGAGCTAGGGAGGCTCATCATGAATTATCTAATACGCATCACGACCACAGGAGAACTCGGCATTTCCGGTGTCATGGAGATTCGTCCACACCATTAGGAACGCCTCAAAAAGAGCTGAACCGGATCGCTCGGAATAGCATAGGAAATTGCAGCTTTACCACTTAAAAAGCATTTACCAGAGCTAGATTTAGCTCAAAATGATATACATATCAGTGTGACGATGACTAGTTCAAATACTCGCGGTCCTATAGTCTATCAAATTGCCTCACGTGTGAATGAATATGTTGGTTTTATCTTTTCACAGTTGGAGTGATACATAGTGCTTTTGAGTATAGACCCTGACCCGTCCGAATGTCTGATTTATTCTCAGGAAAACTTCAGCGCTCTGCGCACCTGAGCATTATTGATGCAGGACTCCACATTTTGACTTAACTGTGAAATCAAGGAATGTGGTGGCCGGGAAAAGATGTGTCGACTTTGATTTTCATGACTATAGGCGGCTTGTACTCATCTGCAGACCCTGATATCAAGTTTCAAAGTTTTAACATCAACTAAGGGAAGGACCAGGCCATACTGTGTCTGGGCACTTTGCTAGCTTCCTCATTCAGTGAAGGAAAGCTCTACCCTAAAGCTTACAACTCAGAACGAAATTTCGCAGAAACACTGCCTGTCGTAGGAAAACTTTTCCCTGGCAAGGTATGTGTAAGTGAAGTATAGGTAGAAAGATGTAGTTACTTGTCAATATCAATAGAGAAAAGCCGTTGGGCAGAAGAATGCTTCACATTGAAAGCTGTCAAGATTTACACAGAAAATAAGAATCCCATCACGGACTTAGTGGAGATTGATCGATCAAAACGAGAAGATCGGTCACAATAAACGAGCTACAAACAAGATAGGACAAACTTTCGGCCTCGGACGGGAGTCGAACCCGTAACTCACTCGAAAGCCATAAAGAAAGCAAAAAAAAACGAGATTTCGTTAGAAAGGGGAACAAATAATACAGTGCCAAGGCCAGATTTTTGCCCGGGAATCGCCAGGTCGCGAAGCTGAGTGAGACTTATACATGACGTACTTCGGAGAATTGATAGCAGTCAACAAATAAAAGCATTAATTTAGACCAAGAAACAGATAAAAAGCACTTTACCTCCTGCTGGCTGAGAATAGGTTGTTCTCCATTGCCTCCATTCGTTCACCGACCGTCACCATCCTAAAGTTGTTAATATGAGCAAGGACAGGAATCTCTCAGTCTGGCCAAGTAGCTCGAGTAAAAAAACTTTTGAATAGCAGCAAAATATTTCTGGGTAAACAAAACAATCGCATAGCGTGATAAGACATAATAAATCGGAAAATTTCTTTGTATGCCGTTTGGTGTGGAAGCAGCAATATCCGCTATGATATCTACTGCTAGGTGAAAGATCCTCGGAGGATCACACTAAAAGGTATCACCTTTTCCCAATACAATCTCGTTGTTCAAGTTATTCAGAGAAAAATGCTTATTGCGTGCCGTTTGAAATAATTTTTAGAAAATCATACACGACATTAAGGTTTGGTCAGAGTCTCAAAAGAAAGATTTTTCTCCAAGTTCTATTCCATGAATTTGATTGAACAACGATTCACTTCCGCTTCACTTCACAACACTTCATACGATTATTGATCTAGCTTAAGAACGGATGGGGATCGATTTCATACCGTACACCTTTAAAAGTTTTTGGCGTTAATCAATCCCGCCTGAGGGATGCGCCCCCGACTCGACTTCCAATCAGAATCGTAGTGGCGTAATGAGTGCGTATGTGGCCTATACAATGACTTGCGGTGGCCAGCCGATGTGTAATTCAGTGCTTTTATCCTCCCANACCCCTGACCGTGCGTGTGATATAGTGCGCCACTTGCCACTACACCACCTCCGCCGTGAAACGAGAGTAAGCTTTATAATATACCTAGGGCATTTACTTTGTAAGTAGAATTTTATACTGGATCGAAGAGAAGCCGAGATCTCAACTGCTACTGCACAGACAGAAGAAGGAAAGAAAGTGAGACGACGGTCACTTCGATTATTTTGTACGACAGATTACAAAATCATATTCACTTGGATATCTGTAGTGTGTTATTCACTTCAATGAGCAAGCCAAAACACAACAATACCTCATTCTAAGCGAAATTGACAATAAGTTAGAAGTAGAAGAGTGAGAGCTCAATGAGTAAAAGAAAGTGAAGATCAGGGCAATACAACAAACTACCAGGATACTAACTCTTGTTGTTATTTCTCTCGCTTAAGGAGAAATGAGATTTTTTCAAGCGATAGCGGGCAGGAAACCCTTATAAAGGAGTCGCCAGATTTTGAATAATATTTCCATTCCATAAGCTGTAGTTGGATAGATGTTTTACAAACTGATCCGGTCAAAATTCAAAGCTGATTTGATTAAGATCCCGAACATTTCCAAATGCAACAATATCGAAACGTCAAAATCGAAATGGAATGCTCTCTTCAATTTATGCCATTCGAATGATATTGGAAGAAGAATTCCAGAGTGTAGAGTATACCAATGAGATTCCTCTGTCCCAAAAAAAAACTTCTAGAAAGCTGCTGTGAAGGGTGTTACCTTGATACAGAGCGTTAGCTTCTTCGTTAAATTCAAAAGCCAGGGTCAGAGCTTATTTCGTGAAGGAGTACACTACTTGCAAAATATGACTACCACTTTGCTGTCGAACCTATGATGCAAAGGAACCAAGAAGGGACCCGGAATAGCGCGATTACAGCAACACCTCCCAGTCATGGCATTCAAATGGCATGAATTCAGGAGCTATTTTACTAAACATTCACCGATTTCGAGAAAAGGTCTGAAAGCTTCCGTGAAGGTTTGTTGTTTATATATATTGATTGACAACTTACATCTGCAGAGTAAAATTACAAGTGAATAGAAAATCTTTATCAGTAGCAAGTTTCCCACAATCTATTTCAAACCTCTGTTAGACCTTTCTCACGGTAATTATGACCACAGATATTGCACCTTTTTGGAGGTTATATTTGAACGAATTGATTAAGCGGAACCAATCTTTTTTGGTCCTGACTAGATGACAAGCGGATGGTGGTGAATTTAAAGATGATAAGACATTATGACCCATGGGTCATGGTCAGCAACCATTTTTTGAAGCATTGAAGTTTGTAAAGAGAGGAATAAGGCTATTGGGATTAACAGCGGGATTAGACATAAAGCAACTGTTCAGGATCTTTACTCTGTGTATCACAATCACGCGAAAAAAAAAGTAGAGAACATTAGAAGCAACAATTATTGACAACAGTCAGTTTCTCAACCGCTTCGTAACATTTATTTGGACCATACTTGTAAGGCTGAATGAGCCATATCACGATCTGTCCTAGTTGAATGTAGGGAATCATGTAAAAGTAGGGGAAAGCAAGACACGGTCATGGATTGACCAACCCGACGACATGCAACGTTGGCTGGACGCTTGGGCGGGCTTCGTTTCTTAGAAACCCTCTCGAAGTGAAAGGACCCATTTTGAAGACCGCTTGAATGGGAGATTTTGACTCGGATATGTAAGGAGAAACCTGAGATCTCTGAGACATTTGGCTCGGTTACAACGATTGAAAAATTAAACAATTTTGGCACTTCTGAACCATTTCACCTCTATTCAAAACCGTAGTGGAGCTCGTGTGGATTACAATATTATATTGTATAGAGAATAAACCAAGACAGATACGGGTCAACATTCGGGTAAATGCAGAAACAGATTCCAAACACAATTGCTTTGTTCCGTAACAGGTCATGCCATCTATTGCGAGAAAACTGCTATGCGAGAGATATCTCGGGCAAGGATTCTGTTTGGAAGCGGCTACACCACATTGACGTGGAGTACCTTGAGCTACTGGTACAGGCATATACTGATAAACTCGATGATCCCCAACTCACTTCTCGGTTGTTGTTTAGTGCACATTCGGCGGATGGCTCGATATCACCTTGTGCAATGCGAGGTAAACTAGTTCGTGAGCAGACCAGACTTAATTCGGTGATATTCGGTCCTTTCTGAGCATTCCGTACTTCGGAGGGTGCTGATAGTAAGAAATGATGATAACTGAGCTGAAGCAACTCGCAGCGACGAGATCCCCTCTCTTTTTTGGTACTATCCTGACCAACATTCAGCAATTCGTGTAGCTTTCGAGCCCACAGCTCAGATCGCGTGCAGCATTAGCCAATGGGCCTCATCCTGCACCAAGGTAGGGGCCGACACTATCAATACTTCTAAGGCTTCGAACAGGCCCAAGACCTAGTCATCGACTACCACTACTCTTTAAAATGAGTTATCAATTTTGCATATTCGTCTGCCAGCTTGTTTGGTCTCTCCCCCTAACGCGAAACTATTGGTAGTAACCGCTTTTTAATACAAATACGTAGGTAATATGTAGGTGCGCTACCAGTTTACCTTCGTAGCTTACCAAGAGCATAGCATTTTCGTGAAGGTGCGATTAAATATGTCTTGCAGGTGGAAAACAAAAAAAAACAATGGAAGAAGGAGCCTTTTGTCGTATACGTAAGAAGTATGTAAAAACCGAAGCGTGGCCATTTTTAGCTATTCAGGTAACTATAACTGCTTCAAAGAGATTACTGGTCACATCAAGAAACCTAAGACTACTTATCAATCTCCTTCAGGACTTCTGAAGGCTTTCAAGAATATAGAGAATAGAATACTTTAGAAGTATAGAGTTTTGAGAAGGCAAATTTCACATTATCCGATATGTGAGTAACCACAGAAAGGGATGGCTCATCGAATCCTGAAGAGATGGAATCAAGCTTTATGGTCGGGATTACGGCGGCCAGAATAGGCGCATCTCCTTTTTTCAAAGAAAAAAAAATCTTGCGGGATGGCACTCTCCCAGTACAGGAAAAAGCAGCAGCAGTAACGAGAGAAACGAAGAGCTTTTGAGCTTTGGGGGTAAATGTTCATTGACTCACTAGAAATTGAGAAATCCTCCTGGGAAATCTTTCACATTACCACGAAATTTTTCAAGACCATTAGATACTCTTCGGATGAAGAGTGGTCTAATGGATCGCAGTAGATGAGGTAGTTACTATCCGTTTTTTTCCATACACACTTATCAAGGAAGGTCCAGGAAGGAATGGCACATCTAAAATACACCTAGAATATTTTTCTAAGCAACTTATGTTATTTCCTGTTAGCTGTCAAAATGGAAAAGTGCTGCTGACACTGAAGTTCAGTAGATATTAGATCAGGCGAGGGTATGCGAAGCTATTAAAGATATCTATGTTCGTTCGTGGTTTGCTCTTTGGTTGTCTGATTTCTGCATTTACGCCTTCATCTGATTTCAGGGCAGAGTGATGGCAACCAGTTTTGATACAAAGGGAATATCATTAATCATGAGAAAAGAGCCTACTTTTGTGCACAAACAAGTAGTTAGGTTACAGAAGCTCCACCAGAAATCAACTCCCAAAGAGCAAATAACAATTGTGTAGAAAGAGTTTAACGAGAAGGCCAATCTCAACAAAAGCGATGCTTTACATTCAAGAGCATGTTATATAGAGTTCGCCTTGATAAGGGAGAGGTACACTACCTTTCTAACTTTGAATATGCACAACCTACTGATCTGAAAGTAAAACTTCTGCTACACAAATTAATTTTACTCGTCAACAATGCTTTTATAAAGCCTTCTTTGGTTACCGAGCCAAGTGCACATAAGCCAAGCAACACTTCACGAACCAATCAAAATGAATACTATGCCTCTGGATTCCAGCACAAGGGACCTCTAGATAGAAAAAACATCTAGCTGAAGGCAGAGAGCAGCGCCTGCGGTGGTATGGACACGTGTTGAGTAGTCCCCAGGCACGCGAAGCATTGGAGGGAAGGTCGCGATCACGATTATCTCCGATGAAAAGTTGGAAGGAGGAAATTACTGAGGACCACTCCAAGCTAGAGTAATTTCAGAAGTTGCTGTATATAGAGGGAAGTGGCGACAATTAACAAAAACAGCTGGCACTACCATACTGCGGCTAAGCGGAGTCAGCGCTAGGAAAAAGAAGTAGAAGAAAAAGCAAAGTACCTTCATCGGAACGTAATTAGACGAGGGTAAAAATACAGACCCTGCAGCACTGGACTTGAATGCTGCCCTTCGGTAAATCATCATTCTGCCTCCCTTTTCGTCTCTCTTCGTTGCTTAAGTATGTCTCACATGAGTAAAGAGCAAGCGAAATCACGCATGGAATGCATTCAGTGGCAGCAAGTTTACAGTATGACTGAACCGAGCTCCGAACTGCGCCGAGTCATCGCTTTGCGTACGACCACCGACTAAGATCTTCGACGAAATGACAACGGCCTACTCTTACCCTCCCATGATTCTCTTGTCATTGCTGCAAGCAGATTGTGTGCAAGTTTTTTTTTGAACTAAGCTGCAGTGAAGGCACTGATGATAAACTTAACTGGTAATTATCTTCGAAAGAAAACTACAATCAATTTCTATACTCTCATGTCATGAGATTATATTAAAACCTTCCAAATGAACTGAGCAGTCGTGATTGATGAACAGTAGATCCTGTCATAATAGTGAAGATATTTTTGTTCTAAAAGTCGGGATTTTTGACATGATTTAGAGTTTTATAAGAAATTTGATTGGGGTCGTTTCCTACAAGTCGTCTCTTTCATCCGTTGAATATCTTCCCCGAAGGATGGCTATTTTCTTTGTGACTATCTCTGCGTTCAAAGCCGGGTGAATGAAAAATTACTATTTTGGTTGAAGGTGTAAATTCTAGGCAATGAAAATAAGCGAAAGGTTTGGGAATGTCCTGGGCAATGACAATAATAATACACCCCGTCAAGAAATACATTTTAGCACTTATAATAGGGCGCTTCTCTTATTCTCAGATCGACTCTATTGTGGTGAACGATTGACTATTGTTAATATAGCGCGCTACTGTTCCCCCTATAGTTCTGCTACTTGTAACGATTTCGACGGTACTGTTCCAAATTAGTTTTTCATCGTCAAGGATTCGAAGAGCACTGCTTAGTCGCTTATAACGCTTTCCTAATTGATAGAAACGAAACCTGGTGGAGAGAGAAAGGAAACACAGTGGTGCCTCACATCGCCGATGACTACTTTTACTACTTTCCTATATGCCATTCCCCACTCTGCTGTCATTCTGATTTAACATAAGTTACCACGAGCATCCGAGATAGGGAAAGACCATTTAAAGTCACGTTTTCGATTGCATTTAGATGTCAAGACTAGTAACTGCTGCGAAACCGCTTTATAAGACGATGTTCTTGAACCCACCGGCAACGGGTTGTAAGTGAAACGTTGTTGATGATGAATTGAAGCCAAAGTGATACTTGAGAAGAAGAAGAGAAGAAAATTTCTCAAAACTGGTGAGACCCAATCACGCACGATTTAATTTCTCTCTCATATAATACCTTGATGAGGCATTTTTTCCGATATTCCTTTCATTATCACTGATGTTTCTCGCCGAACCCATACGAGCTTATCACTCAAATACAAGAACTTCGCGAAAGAAGGCTGAAAAATTAAAAGGTGGCTAGTACAGCGGAGATGCTAGTCAGCACTGAAGCTCGTTGGCGACCGCTTCAGGAAATCCTTTGCCATTGTGATCCCTAATGGAGGCTTATCTGTTCTGTCACCTTCTGAATACAATATAATCTATAGCATCCATCTGATTGTACTCCCGTTCGCATCGCTTATGCCAAAAGATTAAAAGCCAGCGTGCAGGATTATGAGTGATTTGTTGGGGTTATGCCATGCAACCGTTTTACGCGGAAATGCCTTCATACCAATTTGAGATATTTGAACACTTAGTAAAGGTGTTCCTGTCATGCTTGGGCACCCAAATGTCTCTGAAGTCCCGAAGATACCAGGTAAAGCGTCTTCCCGCTATGAGATATATGATTCCGTTAATCATATATGTATATAGTTGGCTTTAGTCGTCACTCCACTTTTGTCATATCGTTCATTCATCGCTCCACTTTTGTCATATCGTTCATTCAAACTATGTTTTTTATTCTTTCCGACTACGATTATCCCAATTTTCAGCTCAAATCAATCAAATAGAATGCTCAAAAGGTAATCGCAGACAGTCGAAGGCAAAATAGACGAAAATAAGTCCCAAGAAATGTTTATTATCTGTCGTTGACATATGGGGTTTGAGAAATTGGCCTTTTTCAAGGAATTCTACCGCAATCTTGGTGACAGATTCGCCTGAAAGGACGAGAGCATTGAATTGCACATTGGCTGGCCACCGTAACTCATTGTATAGGCCACATACGCAGTAAAACTCGGCTACGATACCGAGTCGTAGCGGGGGAGTCGAATGCGGGGCGCATCCCAATAGCGGGATTGATTAGTGACGAAAACTTTCCCTTGAGTCACCCTCTGATGCGTGGTAATTCAAAGCCACAAAAAGACGAACGTAAAATAGTATGAAACTGAAACAATGCGGTACACGGAATTCGAAAGTAGAAAATAACTCTTTGATCCGTAGGAAGGTTAACAGACCTAAACTTCTGTACAACTATTATATGTAACCTTGAGGAAGTGTGTTTGTTTGTGACTGACTGCTCGAATAGCGAGACATCTCCAGTAGGGCTTTCGTGCTGCATGAATACTTCAACGTGGAAAAAGTGCACATAGAGAAAATGCTCGTTTGTTGTAGGCTTTCCATTGCACTTACATACATGATCTAGAAGGAAATTTATTTTGTACTAGACGTGCATACGTCCTCTCAGCAACTTATATTAGGTACTTCGAGATACTCTATTACTTACAATTCTTGAAAAAGGAGGCTACCTTTAGAATTTTGAATGGAAGTGGTATGCAAAGCTCACACAGGCAAGTGTTCCTTGTTAGAAGCGAATACCTCACTAGCTTTACATTTTTGGTAACTGCCGTCCAGTGACCCAATCCTACCATTCCTATACTTTTCCTCACCCAAACCTATAATTGTCTCTGTCTATGATCCACAACTTGTATATGGCCAATTGCATCTGAAACAACAGCAAAAAAGGTTGCATGCTCCATCACGACGATTATGGACTGCTTTTTTCAATGCTTAAAACAAGCAAAATGACTCTATCCTGAGCCACAGTCGATTGCCCACTTCCTGTGGACGTAATGGCCCATGAAAGTACTATTATATTCCCTATTCGTTGGCACTTTGCCAAACAACAACAATGAAGTCATTCAGGAATCGCACACTGGGCAGAAGCAGAAAACGCAACAATAAAAATCGGGTGGAAAAGTCATCGAAATGGAGAGCCGAAAGAAGATTACCAGTCAGGAATGGCCTGATTCTTTTTCGTATCTTGGTCAGAATCGTAATGGAGCTATAACCCCCTAAAAGAATTATTCAGCTTCTGGGTAATTCATGCCGTATTTTCCCTCAGGGTAGAGTCATTTAAGATTTACCCACTGCCATGTGTTTTGATTTCACTCTTTAAGCAGTTTTTTTTTGTTTCTAGGATCGAGACCAGCTTTCAGATGGAAAATGCTAAGCCAATGACATGAAAAAAATGAAATGAAAAAATTAGAGGCGCTGTATTCTATGAGTATGGTTAGGTGGAATAGTTCCTACTCGAGCCAAGCATCATGTTCGTCAATCGTAGCTTTCGATTGCTTCTGAATATAGTGGGAGGGAAGAGAAAATCCTTTGAATGCGCTCAAAGAAACAGTTAACAAAAATCAGTTGACATACCCCCTTAGGACGTATCGGTGGCCCCCCGAGCATGCCCTATGCGGCGCTCCCAATTCAAAAAACTGAAGGCTCAAAGATCGTATCCAACGTATGACATGGCTGTGCTTCAAAGATCGTGAAGAGGCCATCCCATTCACAATGAAGCACACATGATTAAAATTCAAACGACTAGTCGTGGCTCAAAGCGACAGTGGAAGGTAATTCTTGGCATTTCGGCTTACTGTACCCAGCACTACTCTCAGCAATTGAAAGTTTGTCGGAATACCCGTTCCCTGTCACTTCTGGTGTCATAATTTTGGTAATTTTTTTATTCTCTCTGAAAACCACCGATACCGGCACTTTCTCCTCTATCTTCTCTCATTTCACTTATTGTTAAGATAGATAGCTCAAAATTATCGTCAACTGTGTCTTTGCTCAGTTGAACTTCTGATCGATTTAGATATTTTCGAGCTGTTCCAGGTATTCAAAAAGATTTCAAGTCTCTAGGTACACAATCTCGTTCTCTAAAGTAGAAACACCTAAATGGGACCGACAATTAATTTATATCACTCGGTCGGAAAGCTGGAAGTTCGTGAAAAGACACCTCGTTGAAGTTATGTGGTGTTGCGATCACTGTATTTATTTGACTATAAATATCCAACTGTTTCATGTGAATAAAAAAATTGAGAAAGGCTCTTCTCACTCAATGCGAAAAAAATTGAAAATTTCACTCACTTGGAGCGTTGTTGTTTCCTCCGCAGCACTGCTGGGTTTTTCCAGCACTTTGCCGATAGTCGGAGCTCCGTCTTGTCCTGCTTTTTCCGATCGACAATCGATTTTTCCTTATATTCGTCGTCACGTTTTAGTGGAAATGTCGCGTTCGTGGTAGACGGCGTGACAGGGTTGTTCGCTGCAGCTGTTTGGGTTCGCATCCATGCCGAAAACATGCTTGGCCACGCCCAAGGAGGTCTGTCGACGTCACCGACTTTCTCCCAATGGCGCTGAGCAACGCCGATAGTGCTGTTGCGTATAGATACGGAGCAATTTATTACAGTTACAACAAAGATCAAATTTCAGCTTTACCAGAAAATTGCACACGAACGCAGACTTTTTCGAGCTTGATAAGAAATTCGGGACGAATGACCATGTACATATGAGGTTGATGCATAAGTATTGTGGAGTTTTGCGGCTCTTTTTCTATCGAGATGACTTGAAATTGTATTCGAGATATTATAGAAGTAATCTCCTCGGTTTCCTTAACTGAAATGTGTTTAGAAATCAATCTTCATATTCGCCACATTATGCTCTACTACTTCGAGAAAGGTTGAAGGTGGCAGAGCCAGTGAGCGATCTCAAAGTTTTTTTTCGGCGATGAAACAATCAGCCAAAGCCAAGAAAGGAGTGGGACTTGCTCCTGAATCCGCCATATTTACCGATAGAATTCCCTGTGAATTATCGCGTCAGCCGTTTGTTGGAATATTGGCTAGCGAACAGAGCTTACGACGACATGGATTACCGGTGATGACGATTATCAGGTCGTGGCTCGCCTTCAAGATTCAAAAGTTCTTTGCTGTGGAATCTGAGAATCAGCAAACGGGAAGCAGTGCTTGACGATGATGGTGGATACGTTCCGGAGTAATTATTTAAACATGTCCGTGTTAAATGTTTTTATCTACTTCTTTCAAATCAATTTTGGTAAAAAAATCTGCAATAATTATGAATCAATCTATATATTCACGCCAATTGCCAAACAGATAGGAATTAAAAGAGCTCGAATCTATGCATGAAAGATGAACTGCAAGGTCATCTGCTCGATAAAAGCGTAGAGTAAGAACAGCCGCCGACGTCATACTTCGCACTACAAAATGAAGACTCCACAGGCAACTTTTCCGCAACTGCGTGAGGCTAGTCGATTACACAAAACGAACCAACCGGCCTTCTCCCCAGACGAATTATTAGGCTTGTGAAGGCTGTAGAGGTTGCACCATTCGCACAGGGACCCACACCTTTAACGCAGGCAGGGTACTGCAGCCAACTGTACGCATTGGCGAGCGCGTTCGAACAGCTCTCAGCAAATACCCCTCCCATGCGGCTACTTTCGTAACACTCTCGTCCAACCCCTAACTTAACTTTTTTGAAATTTCTCTAATTGTGCTGACTTTCGCGTTTTCTTCGCCTCCTTTGCGCTATTCTGGACTATCACATCCATTACTCTAGCCCAGCGTTGTCGTGAACTGTGCATTTGACATTAAATGACGGCAACTTGTTAGGAAAGCGAGTCTAGGAAAGCGTCATGTTAAGCTTGTAATGGTGAACTGGTCTGCTCCCTCATTCTAGGAAAGCGTCATGTTAAGCTTCGTTCTTTCAGAGCCACGCCATCGGACAGCATCAAAGTGATTTCGTTCCGATTACGAAGCATACATGTTTCTTCTGATGTTCAGTCATTTCTATGTCACTGGTCAACATCTACGCAGTTTCTCTGGCACGTTGCAATTCAGGTGTTTTCCAAGATTGAAACAAATCATTTCAGTGTGAATACTCCAACAGAAAAAGTGAATGTATGATTTAGCTCCAAAAAGTAGAAAAAGATACAGCAGAAAAACATGATGGATGCATTGGATATACATCAAACTTCTGCAACACGCTGAAAATGGCTAAGGAGTAATATCTACACTTGTTCATTTTGCTAGTAATTCGAATATAAGACATATTTTGAAAGAAAAGGCTGAAAGTTTTTATAGCGCTGATTAATTGACATTGGGAAATAATTTTGCATGATTCGAACGCATTCAATGATCCCCTCCGATGGGTCATGAAGCCTATTGGGGATATGATACGTAGTCCCATATCGTAGAGCTCGACTAGGTAAATGTGGCTGTGAACAAATGCTTATACACTGCGTGCACTAATGATCAGTAATGATACAGTCACCCATGACTTTCCTCAGAACTCACGTTCCAGGGCACTTTAGAAAAAGGCTTGATATGGAAATTGTGGAAAAAGGCTTGATATGGAAATTGTGCCCTATTCGGATTTCGCAGACCACAATGAGTTCCATCTCAATCCCACAGACAATTCTCTCCTTATTTTTTCGGAAAAGGTCATTTTGCCTATGTTGCCATTTAATACAGCCACTGACTAAATCAATTTATCCAGCAGCTAAATGACGACCAATAGAGGACCTCGCTTGATTAGTAATCAGTTGAGCCCCATTCCATCGGATTACCTCGAAAATACGGTTGTCCAAGCTTAAGTCAAGGCTATCAATGAGTTTCCGGTCAATTCGGTACCCAAATCGTTGACGATTGTTCTTCAGCTCTTTGATACCTCCAGCTGCTCATTTCCTTCATAAATCTTCCTTACCATAAGTTCCCTTACGTTTTTCATCAGATTCAAATTGGGACTGTTAGCCAGCCGAGGCAAAAGGTCGTTTTGGTGCCGACCAACCAGGTCTGAGTGCTCCGGTAGACGTGGATCGGGGCATTACCCAGCATGAATACGTGATTCTACTGCCGATTCTGACGCCAGAAAGGAAGAAAAGCATGGCGCACAACGAATCGATAACCAGAAGAACATAAATGAATACGTTCACGAGAAGAAATCGCCGCCCATACCATGACTGCCCTTCCTTAGAAATTTCCTCCGAATGACTGAGGTTTATCCTTTCTCAGACCGTGCCAGTAAAATTCGTTGCTACCACAGGAAAACTTATTTCATCGGACAAAACAACATGTAGAGTTAATCATCAAGAGAAGGAAGAATGAAGGACAAGCCATGAAAAGCTCAGACTTAACGATCACGTTCCAAGCAGTTGTACTCGAGACACTGAGCTTCAAAGAGGACTTGATATCCGTATATGACTTAGTCGTATTCTTCTCTTAATTCGTTGCTTAATTTTTTTCAGAAGTAAAGAAGAACGACCCCTTTTGTTACGATACCTTGAAGGATTCCCATTACCTTAAATACCCATTACCCCAAATTGGAGAACATTACACAAATGAAGCAATTATGAAAGGTGTAAATGGAACGCGACGGGAAAATATGAAGTGGCTGTATCATTTGGCAACATAGGCAAAGTGACCTTTCCCGGAAATGAATTGAACCCGTCTGTTCCTGAGATCGAATTCGAAGATCGTCTACAAGTTACGGTCCGGATAGAGCACAATTTCCATATTAAGCCTTTTCCTGAAATGCCCTTGAACGTGAGTTTTGGTGAAATTCATGGATGGCTGTATCATTAGTGGACGCAGTGTAGGTATTCTATGAAGAATGAGCGCGGTTTCTTCAATTCTTCTAGGGATAGCAAATATCGTATGTCAATGGCAACGCAACGCAATCTTCCCTAAGAACTATTATTAACCTTTGATACCAGCCTCAACCAAGTAGTAGAATTGTGCTTATTTTTACGGACTTCTATCATTCGTCACGGATATGTCCATGGCTGAAACTTCCCTGAGCCACGACAATGCTCATTTTTACACTCGATTGGGTGGAGCAAATTGCAAAGCATTCAGAGCATTGTGAATCACCACGAACAGTCAAACTCGGTGTTTCCAGGCCAGTATTTACCGTCAATTTTTGGGGTTTTCTTTTTGATGTGTTCCCACATGTGATCAGACGAACAACACGTATGGAGGGCACAATCTTCGCAAACATAAGAGACTTCCTCCAGAAATCGATCCAAAAACTGTTCAGGCCAGAACGTTTTTAAGAGAGCCGAATAAAGAGCCAACTTCGTCAAAACATAGATAGTCATGTGAACCCTTTAGGTGAAGTGCGTTCACCAAACATCGAATCCACACTGTCCTTTTGCGCTTCAGCAAGCCGATTTATTCCTGGCGTGTGTACCACTTTATTTATCCGTAAGGCGATGTCAGGGTCTACTACATTCGCTTCTAACTAGTTGAAATCAACGAGAGTTACTTTGATTTCTTCTCCGATTCATTGAAGAACTGGAGCCAGTAATTAATCACCCTGATGGACCGTCTGGGAACAACCTTACACCAATCCTAAGCAGCACTCACAAACGAAGAGAGCAAAAAAAACCAAACCCATGAACGAGCTGGGAAATGCAAGCCGAAATATGTATGGGGCGGAGGTGTGAAAAATGAGGAATGAAACGTTCTGGGCAATATTTTAAATGGAAATCAAATCAGATTGGCAGTGTCTGCAAAGCACTTAATCGTCTTTCCAGCCAGTACTAGCCATGGATCAGGATCTTATCGAAAACGGTACATAATCTTCCCATAATTAAGCGGTCTCAATAACAATCAGGGCAAACATAGAAAACATCCTACTGATACATTAATCGACAAAAAGATAGAATCAGCAGGAAATAGAAACACTCCTGTCTATGGTAGTATAAGCGGGTTAATCAAATTACAAAGCAAAACAAAAACCAAAGTCGAGAAAAAAGGCTCGCAATTCAGTTCATACCTAACACTTTCATATTTACTACACAAAGAGCACTTTTTCTTGCAAGCCAGCATCAGCTCCTCATCGAGCAGCATGACTGAACCAGAATTTCGTCACCGTGGGTGTGAGTACAATATAAAGGGTCTCCCGGGCATCTAGCTGGCCACTGCCGCTTATTTTCAAAAGCATAGATCACGATAAAATGGTTTCTGAAATTTTCCCTGGGATAAATCCGTGACTCCGACAATAGCGCACTGGACATTATCAGGGTGAAAACTCAAAGCTGCATTATTCACAGTGAAGCGTTAGGACGCCGACGAATAGTACGCTAATGTGGGAGACACACAGGCAGTTACAGACGGCGAGCTCGTACAACTCCCTCTTAAGCTATCTCCCTGGAGCCTTATGTGTGTTTAATCTGCGGATTTTCGCGTTTTCGCCGCGATATTTTCTCTATTCTGTATCATGACTTCCGTTATTTCACTTTTGCCTCAAATCTAACGTGTACTGCCCCTTCAAATCAATCAAAAGCAATAGCCGTGGGCCCAGTTCTACGATGGTTCATCACAGCTAAATCAAATGGGCAATTCATTAGATCCCAGGAGATTTACAAATTAAGATAACGATTTATGGATACAGGGAGATCAACATTATAGCATTTGAGAAACGGTCCAACCAACAACAATAACAGCCGTAATAGATTTGCACTGAGAGTTTTGATATTATTCGATATACTACTAGAGCATCAGTTGGTGATGGCTTCGTAGCTTCATTTCAGTTAGCAATGGAATCAGGGTTAAATCGCTTAATCGGCCTCTTAGGCAGAGCCAAATCTGAATTGTTGCCAACAAACCAAAAATGTACATACACAATAAGAAAAACCAAAGATTGGAATTGGCATATACAAAAAATAGCAATGTGCATACATCGAACCGATAAAAAGAGCTAAATACGAAGAGAGTAGCAAAACTTGCACGGATCGCTCCGCTTCTCTCGCATCTCTTTAATTTCATTTCTCGCTTTTCTGCTTTATTTTTCTACGACAGGAACTTTGTATGAAGGGCCCTCTTCCTCATTTATCAGATTTCGGAGTATGAC
The DNA here is from genome assembly GCA_900617895.1 of Haemonchus placei. Lineage (NCBI taxonomy): Eukaryota > Metazoa > Nematoda > Chromadorea > Rhabditida > Trichostrongylidae > Haemonchus > Haemonchus placei. The sequence continues at coordinate 93,767 of UZAF01016183.1, forward strand.
TTTGGGCTACTCAACAGAACCGTGAGGAAGCTCGGTACGATTTTGTGTTGTACTCTCACGAGGTTGCTATTTCAAACTTTATTGACTACGTTTCGGCGACATCACTTTCTTTGGAGCCTGAAATATCAAAACAATAGTGCTTACCTGATCAAACGCCCTGCAGCCCTACTAAATTCGAGACCTTCCAGGGCACGCACGAAATTAATCAGCAAACAACCGATAGTGAGACCAGAGCCAGCTGGGTTAGGTCTCAAGACCGAATGTTCGTCAGTAAAGTTTAGTAGCAACTTCGTGAAAGCTCGACACAAAATCATATCAGGCTACAATCATGCCGAGTTCGTTGAAGTCCATAAGGAGAAGAGAGGAAGAGAAAGGCTAAAATCAGGTTGCAGAGACAAGTGTCGGGACTGCAAGCGATTGTTTGTGCCATTTTACCCGATCCGATAGTTTCCCGAAAATGGGAAACGAATGCGTAGGACGTATCCGAGGCGGTAAGTATTGAATAATATAGGAAAACGAACAAATGTAACATCAAGTACCCATAGAGACCAGAACAAGTCTAAGCACAGGAGCTTTAGGAAGTGAAAACAGAATTGAAAATTCCAAAGCAATAACAAGTCTTGCAAGAAGATTCTTGCGAAAAATATAATTTGAAATAATGGTGTCAACAGCTTTCAAAGTAGATAAAACTAACTTGTAACTGTGCAACAACAAAACTAGAGGAGAAGAAACTATTAAATTATCAGCTCAGCAGCTGTAACACCAAGTTTGGAGAAAAATGAAGGAAACTATAGGAGAGATGGGTTCATTGTTGACGCCCAAAAGTACTGCTCGCCACAAGCAGTAGGCGGTTGACTGACTCATCCACTGACATTTGGTCGACATTTGGATAGGATTTAGTCGACAATTTTTCGATATGTTCCATGATAGCGGTGGCATTGTTAATCACGCTATCACCGTAGGTCTTCATCCAGACGCTTACAGAACGAATTCTGGCACTCAACACGGCTGACAGCTTCGATGGAACTGCATGAGCAAGACGTTCGATGACCATGTTAAACTGAACAGAGAGACAAATACATATGCAATTAAATACGACCTTTTTTTGCAATAAAAACGCTCCATCCGAAAAGTAGTCCTGTTCAAATATGTTGGACTATCGAATCGACAATCGATTTCTCTACACAAGATTCGTCAGTAAAGCAGGACGGGCATGAGTGTCAAAAGGTGGAAAGGGAAAGAAGTATCTCAGTTGACATTTGAAACCATCGTGTATTAGGATTATCAAAAACTTTCGATAGGGTTTTTTTGAAAGTTCCTGAATCTCAATTATTCAACGATACCAAGCACATTCTATAGCCTCCTCCGTAATGAATATATATAGGCGCGCTTCTTCCTTTAGTTTAAATCACGATGTCAATTCACAAGACCATGTTCGACACTTTATCTCCTACGAGCGGCACCCAAACGACGGTTACCGCTCAAAACATCAACAGTGTATAGGGGAGAACACCATTTCTATCGCTACGGTCTATCGCTGGTTCGCTCGCTTCAAGGAAGGAGACACAAGCTTTGAAAACAAGCCTTAGTCGGAACGCCCCCTCGCCGTCGACGACTCCGTCGTACTCGGCACCGTCGAACAGGATCCGGAAGTCACCACCCGCAGCCCTGCGACGAAACTTGAATGACCAAAATCGACAGTTGTCGGTCGCCTTCAGGCCCTCGATTATAGAGAACTGCCGACTTGGTGGATACCTCTTGTCTGGGCAGATAGCATGCGGTACACCCGAGTGCTCATTTGTCTGACTCTCCTCCTCCGCTCACATTGCAAGGAGCTTTTGGAGGACCTAGTTACTGGAGATAAAAGCTGGATCCTCTATGGCGTTAACAAGCTCCGTGTGATCTGGCTCTCGCGAGAAAAACAGGCGAACCAAAACCGGTCTCCACAAGAAGCTTCACTTTGCTGTTTCTGGGATTCAAAGGGGATGTTATACCATAAACTGCACAGGCAAGGCCACACCGTTACCGCTCCCCATTGCTGATCGGCTGCAGAAACTTAGGGAAGCCGTTCGAGAAAACGGCTTAGACGAACTTTTGCTTGCCTCCCAACACTGGGCCTCACATAAGTAAAGAAACACATGTAAGATCGGGGGAGTTTAGCTGGATCACGGTTACACATCTACCCTATTCACATGATATTACCCCCGCAGATTACCACTTGTTACGGCCCCTTGAGGCTTTCCTGGCAAAAAAAAANAAAAAAAAACAATTCGTTAACTATGAGAACCTTGAAAAGTGCACTTCTTCTTTGATCTTTGACTTCTTTGACATCCAATCTTCCCTATTCTGGGAGAAGGGAACAGCTGACCTGCTCGTTAGGTGGGACAAACTTATAACTAACGATGGTTATTATGTTGTTGGTTAGCTTGCATTGTTTGCTAAGCTGCAAAATAAAACAGAAAAAATCTCAACTCTAGCGAAACTTTTCGATCAACCTAGCATAAAACAAGGTCGGAATGCGGAGATCGCGCTTGGTCTGCATCGCGGCGACGCTGATTCGGTAGCATAATTAGTTTGCTTGCTTCATGATACCATGGTAAAAAGGGGCTGATTTAAGGGCCTTTTTTACCGTTTCGAAACGTTTTTATTTGCTTTTCTTGGTTCTAGAGGTGAATAATGCCAGGCAGAGTATTAAAAATGCTTCAATCCAAAGAAAGACAACGTGTTCTAAAGTCGAGCACAGGTGTACGACATCCTATCACCGGGTGGGATCCCTTCATTGGCAGCGGTACTACGCTGCTCCGCATAAGATTATGAAACCCCTGCCCGAAAAACTCGTTGCTGTCGATGTGTCTGGGAAAGTCTTCGACCGAAAGTTGTGAAAATGTCATTCAAAGTTTGCATACCACACCATATTTTGTATAGAAAAGTACTAGGTTTTTTATTTTTATTTTTAAGGAAAGTCACAAAGGTATATCCGGCAGAAAGTTAGGTCCACCCTGTGTTTTCTCGCGTCCTCTCATTTTCGCTTGGTATAACTGTTCTCTTATCGTTAATGTGATGCTTTTATTTTCCAGGTCATGACTGAGGAAATCACTGTCGGTACTCTAAAAGGCAAAATTTTTGAAAAAATCACTCAAATTCGTCTAACCGACCTATCGCGCAGGATTTGGGTCATTGCTACGTCGTCCACGGATTCTTCAAGAGTTCTGGTGCTTATGGGACTAGAAAATCTACCGGACGTCCTCCACTGCTTTCGATTGAGATAAGCGTCGGATTCTACGAGAAACATCGAACTCAAGAAACCACGCGCGAAAATAAAATCTTTCTCGAACTCAATGTCTTCAAAGACATAGTTGATCGGGTGGTATCAGAGTCCAAGTTCATCGTTCGTCAAAGGATGAAGAAGGCTGTACTTATGGCAAAGAAACATCAAGAGAACCAATTCGATTCCGCAAGAAGACACATTTGACCTGACTGGAGGAAGGTAGCTGTTCCTTCCTAAGGTTCAATCTTCTTTTGTAGGAGTTTTTATAGTTAGATTATGTTTTCCGATGGAAAAAGTTATAATGCGACAGACCGAATGGCAATCGATGCTATTGGCATGATCTCAGAAAGGAGCAAAACATTTTTGCTATGATGGGACTTCAAAGGAGGCGTGTGCTGGTTTGTGGTTTGTAAGAGGCTGTAGGGCACGCACTCCTTTTTTGGTGCTAAAATAAGTGGCAAACTTTGTTTTTATGCAAGTCATTGCCCACATGCATGTCAGCCGAAGCTCCCGAACGTGGTTCATTCATCATCAAGATGCCCTTCTGAATTGGTCCGCGGTGAGTCCTACCCAATAGAGAACGTATGAGAGTTAATTGTGAGAAAGGTGTTCGCCGATAACTGCCAGTTTCGAGGCGTCAAGGAGCCACAATGAAAGCATGGCACTGAACTAACCATATGTTATCGACAATCTCTATGCAATCATGGACGATAGAATCTCCCAACTTATTCGGAGTAGTAAAGGGCCATTAGATTGGTAAATTTGTAATTATCGATTTTTGTTGATCTCTTTTTGCTATGCTAAATTTATTACTTTCTATTACTTTCTTAGGTGAACCCGTCTTGTTACGGAGTACGCTAGTCAGGAGCAAATGAACATGGAAAACAGCACTCTTCTTTCTGAAGAAGTCCTATGTTTTTCAGAGGTCTCGTATGCGAACTTCGATTAATACTTGTTACAACTTTCTATTGAAGACTTTCCAGAATTCATGAATTTTAGGGTCATTCATGGGTCGAGTATATTTACGCGGAGCAGCGCATAATAGTGAGCTACTCAAGGAATTTTTTGATAAAAGGATGAGAAGGTGAATTCTTTGGCATCAATCTCATTTTTGAGTTGTGTCCCACGTTTGACTTCTATTCGAGAGGTAGTGGCGTTTTGTATGAGTATTTAACCGGCACAACGACCTGGTGATCAGCTAGTATCCATACCAGTGTTTTATCCTCCAAAACGAGTCTGGTACATCGTAATGATGGAAGGCTTTGTTTGCTTGATGGATACCGACTTGGAATTGGCAGTCATGAACCATGCGTGCGGATTGGTGCAGCACTCGTCACAAGACCACTTCCGCTGTATTCAAAACCCAAATCAAAACACTGAAGTGATCTGCCATCTAATGTGAAGTAAGAAACCTGAGTGGTGTTAACTCATCAACATATGAAGACCCGCAGATAGACGGATTTCTTTTACTGGGTTATCGCTTACGAAGGATTTCAGACGTCTCAGTCCTCAAAGGGAACTAACACCAAATTAAGGGTAGGATGCGTGTCATCAACGGATGAAGATTTCCTTGCTCTTCTCTCTCCCTACGCACTTGACAGGACACAAGAACTATTGTAGACACCAAAATTCTCGTCGCGCTACATCTTCCCACAAAGTTGTGCCCAGGCAGTATGCCGATGGACGTATTTGCTTCAACCTAACTCCTATTAGTTGCAAAACCCCGTAGGAGTATATAGAATCAGATAGAAGCTAGAGACATTGTACGTGAACGTTATGAAGAAGATAGAGGAGTGGTCATGAAATAATTAGCTAATAGAGCAATACCATAGTTACACCATCAAAAAGCAACAAAATTTTGCGTGCTAACAAGCTCTGAGACTGAAGACTTGTTTATCACGTTGTTCGATCAATATTGACCTCCGTTGTGTAGTAGTCCAGCATTCATTGACAAATCGTTGCTAACATATTGATTGGTTACACTTTTTCTCTTTTTTCAGAACACAGTGGAGTTCCACAGGTAGTCAGAATCAGAAGTCAAATTCGTAATCAGAAGCAGGAGATGGTATCAGGGATTGTTTTCACTTTCAGTCATATTCCTGTTTTACTATAAATCGACGAATCTCTGAAGTTGATTTGTCCCATCCAGAACAATTTTTGTTGTAAATCAGGCGCACCGGGAACAAATCATGTCGGGAACACCTAATAGCATTCGAGGTTATTAAAAGCAGCCAAAGATAAACTTATATATATATATATATATATATATATATACATACATATATATATATACTGCGCAATTCATAGAGATCTTACCTTCATTAGTCAACGCTTCAAAAGCCACAGTTCACGATGAAAATGGCTTCTGAGTTCTCCCCATAAATGAGTCGAATGCCTTCTCGTATACCTTATCTGGCGCTAATAGGTCGGAAAACGGCGTAGTTAGGGCGTTATAAAGGTTTAAAGATTGCACCCTGTGTATCCACGGACAAGTTTTGCTAGCTCTGTAGAGGCTGCACCGATGACTAGAGAACCATTGTAGGATATTCAAACAACTTGTCGTGTCCAATAGCGACAGTGAGAGGTATTCTACAAAGTTCTGGCTAGTGCGGTCAGTTCTTTGCGCAGTTGCAACAAATAAAATCTCGTCCTAATACCCATTATATGTTATTTCCGTCATGATAATCCGATCTCTATTTTCCTTTCCTTTAGGGAGCCACATTTTCACGAAATTGGCGAATTCTTTCGCTTTCTTCACTACTGATGAACTATTCCCAACCTGTACCTCCGCTTTTTGAGTGAAAACGGTTACCTCAAAAGTATCATGAACTGAATGAAGACGCCAAATGCATGCTATGCAGTAAGTAATGATAAAAAGGTCATTGAGCCTACCATGGGTATGTCCTCCACTTTCACAATACCACGTGCGAGAGTTTGAAGAAAAAGTTCGACGGGGATTTTGTGATCTCGGACCCTGAAAAAAAGAATTGTGCACTCTCGCAACCTCCTGAGCTCTATCCTTTCAATACCGTGAAAGTTACAAAAAAAAAAACAGATTTGTGCATCTTTGAAGGAATTCCAAAAAATGGAGTTAAGTATGTAGAAGGTACAAAGGCGAATAGTCCACAGAATAAAAATTGACGGCACATTCCCTCCACGAATCAGGATGTCCACCCCATCCGTCAAGGAAGGCTGGCTAGGAATTTTTCAAGCTTACCGTACAGTTAAGCTTTTATCATTTGCATCCAGTGAATTGACCAACAATGAATATTGTTTGTTTCATCGAACGTGAACATACTTCATGTGTATCCAGGATAATTTCGATTCAAGCTTCCAGCCATCAGATTGGAATTGACTCGGAGCTTGACATTTCCTTCATTTTCTCTCCTCAGCCTTTGTCAAGCGCCTCGTAGGTCTGCACCTATTACTTGTCATCGACAATCAGTATCTTCAGTTCCTAACATGCAATATCCATTTGGATGACTCCATTCCTTCTCTGAACTGATCCATTGCAACTTGACATGAATTTCAATGTCAGAGCTGTTTTATTCCAAGGCATTTTCAACAAAAGGATCCATAGGATGTGAAACTTCCTTTCATGTTTCCTGCTCGCTGTAGAGAGCATAAGGACATGGTATTGTCTGGCACCCTTCTCGAAAACCCTGTAAAACTGTGGAAAGCATAAAGAACCATTGTTCAGTCCCGCTCCGCTCGTGACACTTTATTTCCATTTCATAGCGCTGTGCATTACCCAGTACTCATTTAGTTGGTGTTCCTTACGTGTTATCGAAAGCCATTCTTTGAAAGGTTCTGATTAGGCTTTTGCAACACCTGCGACGTCATTTTGGTAAGGGCCAGTCTGTAGTTGGCCATGTATGAAATCCAATACCAGAATACCCGCAGTCAGCACAAAGAGAAAGATGTCATAACTGTTTTTCGATGACCTAACGATGTTCATTTCATCTGAAGACTACAGCGTCTCTTAGCTGCTTGTACGGCTGTCTTGAATTAATTCCTAGAGGACATAGTATTAAAAGCATTCCAAGCGCTCAAGAAAGTATCAATCGGAACAAGAGGCCCGAAACTTTCGAACTTGTCCTTGTTCTCATCGTCCTCCGGCTAAAGAGGAGAGTGGCACTGCTAGTGGTCCTTTCAAGCGAAATTTTAAAGCACTACTTTGAAATTGAGACGGCTTCGTTGAATCACGTCTGGTATATCTCATGTTACGCAAGTTCAGCTTAGTCTCGCGGTAAAAAAAGAATTCGTTGTGCACGATCTCTGATAGAATACCTAGGAATTGGAACCACTTCTGCCGCTATCCTGCCTTCCTATTGGCAGTTACCCCGAAAGGTGAACCGTTACATCCGTGTACATTTAGGAAAACCTCTTCTTGATCTCCAAGTCCTGTACTTCTCGCAAGACTCAACTTGCGTCGAAGTACGACTAAGCCACCTGCTATCTTTGTGCATGAACTGTTCTTAAGAAGTTCCTCGTTCGAGCTTCTTTTTCAAGAGGTCCATGTCCTGACTGCTACTTTCTAAGCAGAGCTCCTGCACGTTCCGCCCTGTTGTCTTATTGTGCTGCTCAGTTCGTTGAACTTCCCTGTTCCCATAGTCTGCTTCTCTTTCCTACATATGTTGTAGGGTGAGCCGGTTCAGGGCAAGGGGGCGTTAGAAACGGACGATGGGAATGGCGGTGTGCGAAAGGAGATGAAGAAGGATCATAAAAGGACGATAAAACCCGTAAAAAGAGAACGTTATTGAGAAATGAGCGTTCATTCAAGATTGTCTCTCTCGCCAAGCAATTGGATTTACTTCGCGTCTGCAGATCTGAGAGTACCTCAATGTCTCTTTCCGTATTGAAGGGAGATCTCTTGGCAAGGATACATGTTCAACTTCCGTGTCCTTCGCAATACAACTTTTTTAATCTTCCTTTCTACAGGGGGAGATTGCAGACTATCTGTGGCAAGCCTTTTTGCCGCCACGGCTCTCCCTCCCGCGCCTGAAGCTCCACTTTCTGTCTCTCTAAGCAGCTTTTTTGAACTCTCATAGTACTGTCGAAGAAGCCCATTATAGCTCTTCCTACACCAGTCTATTCTATGCCTATGCTTCGTCATTGGGAAAGACTTTCTCGAACCTTGACAGCGTTCCTTTCTTTTCACTCCATTTACTACTGACACAGGACTACTATCCCCTCAAAATTCCCCAGCTCACTTTTAGAGCCTCAATTCGAACTGTTGGGTTGATGCATAATTATTGCAGACTTTTTCGCGGCTTCTTTTCTCTCGATAAAATTAAACTTTTGAATTCGGGATTTTTGTAGAGATAGTCTTCTCGCTTTCCTTAACAGAAATATGTCTAGAAAGTCATCTTTATATTCGCCACATTATGCTCTATTACTTCGAGAAATGTTGGAAAGCGGCACACTCATAACGTGATCACAACGAACTTTTCGGCGATGGAACAGTCTGCCAAAGACGAATAAAAAATGGAATTTTCTACGGTCGCCTTATTCACCAACAGAAACTCTTATGAATTATCACGTTGATCGCCCTTTGAAAAATTGGAAGCGGACACAACTTTCGACGAGGTGGATGGCTTGGTGGCCAACGTCAAGGCGTGATCGCCTCCAAGAATCGAAACTTCTTCGCCTGTGGAATCCGAACGCCTAGCAAATGGGAAGCAGTGCTTGACGTAGATGGTGGATATGTTTCGGAGCAATTATTTGAGCATGTATTTGCTAGATATTTCTATCATTTTAAGTAGACTTGCTGAAAAAGATACGCAATAATTATGCATCAACCTAATAGTTTCTTCGGTAGACGTCGCTTCTCCTTTGATAACCTTCAGAAATCGATCACAGTCGAGCGGGGTCCCAAGTGTCGTTTACGTGGGCATGCTAATACTATCATTGACTACTGAGCGGGTCATCGAATCATTCAATTCGTTTAGTACCATCCTCAATCAGATGGATGGAAACCAGTTCTGAAGGATATGCAGGATGTTCTATAACGTTATAAAAGCAGAATACAGGTCCTCCAGAAAGCGCCTCTTGATTGTCTCTGTCTATGGTTAAAAACAGAGATCTCCACAGCATTGGAAACTTGAGACATTACTGATTAGTTTATTCAGAACCTTTCCGAAGGGTGTTATTTCTGAGGTTTTACTGAACTGAAGCCACTTCTAGCGATGAAAAATTCCAAGGTACAGGACAAATTATTAAATAACATCTCAATGAATACTTACGCTGATGCGATCCGATCGAGATTTTCTAGCACATAGGAAATGAAGTGGTTGAGGGGATGATTGTAGCTAAATTGTATGTATGATGAAACATGGTTATGACTATAGTGAGAGTCTGACATTCGGATTTTACACCGTTTCATAAGTGTAAGGTCATCTTAAGAATTTGGGAATGACAAACGAGAAACATTGATGTTTAACGAGCCCTCGTTGTTCTGGCAAAACATCGAATAACGGAGGCCAGAGCATACTTGTATGAGCTTCTCAAGTAATTCAGTGGATATTTCATTCCAAGCTTAAACTGTTGCCTGCTTAAGCTAATCTGTTGTTTGGAACTAACGATTGTTCTTATAAATCTTCCCTACAATCATGCTCCACAGATTCCCCATCGGGTTGAGGTCAAGAATGCAAGCTGGCTAAATTAAAACTTCTATATCTTGGGAATGCAATCTCTCTTTCGTGGACGGCTAACGTAGATTGTCCTGAAGGGAAACAATTATGACAACGCCGATCAAGAATGGCAAGGTGCGCTCTTGTAAGACCTTCTGATAGTCTCGAAGAACCATTTTAGAGGTCAGAAAGCAAGCTGCAGCACACCACTATAGCAGAAGGAACCCCACACCATGGCACTCCCCAAAATTAAGACGGCTGTAGTTGTTCGACTGTTTCTGCGAATCACGCCAACACAATAATTGTGACCGTCCGTGATCAACGAAGAATACGACCTGAACGGGAATATTCGACTGTATGACTGATCTGTTATACAGACTTACCTTCGTCCACACTCTTCCCTTATTCTACTTTGCATATTGGAGTCGTGCTCATCTGTGATGATCATAAGCCTCGGCGCACGGTGAAAATGTAGTTGGGCGGGGGGGGAGGCACCCTTCGCGTCTTGATGTTGACGTGTTACCTCAGGTAAGTCCACAGGTTCTGACCAGTTAGTCGACGGCCATTCTTGAAAGTGTTACGCTGCACTATATCAACACTAACAACTCAAACCAGCTTTACTTTATTGTATTCCTTTGTTAATTTTTTTTATTCCTTTCAATAACGTTGGAATCTCGTCCACGCCGGTACTCCTCTACTCCTAAAGCATAGGAAGGGGCAGTTTACATTTTTCCAGCTATAAATAATTTGAAAAATAATAGACCTTAATGCCATTCAACTCACATGAGTATTTTCAAGAAACAGGATACTTGGCGGCGATTTTCTTCCACAGTTCGTACAGAAGATCTTCGCTATTACACTGCCACTTCGATAGGACTTCAAAGAAGTGGTCGTCCCATAAATCCCCTTTCAGCCCATGGCGCGAACGGATCTTCGCTTTCAAATGACCCCAGAAGTTTTCTATGCGCTGTGTATGCGCTCCTGTCGTGGGGTCCACAAAGTTTTCGCAGTGGTTGACCGTTTCGTGCTGGTAACCCAAGTTGGTTAGGTTGTTATAACCTTCCCACTTGTCTGTGCGGATGACCCCTCCCGGTAGGACGTACTTTGGATGATAGCATCCAGTGATGTAGAGCTGCGATCGTCCGTGATCTCTACAAACACTAGTTTCGTCCCATCCTGGACACCTCCGACGAGCCACTCTTTGCGGACGATGCGACCCACATTATACTTCCGTCGAACAATACACGTCTCGTCCACCTGCACCACTGTATTGGGTCCTCCTATTTTTTTCACGTTGTTGGTGTAATAATCAATCAGCACGTCACGAATCACTGCGTCCACTGAATGATGGTACTCTCATTTACCTCCAACGTTCGCGCCATCTCTTTCACAAGTCCAAGTTCTAGGCGAAGAGGTAGCTCGTCAGGAACATCTTCTTGCGGTCGCCACGCAGTGTTTCGAAGAAGGTATCCTTCAAGTACCCGTGCGAGGAATCCCTGGTTGACGGCATGTCCGTCTGCAACATTCGAACTTCCAACGGATGCATTCCTCCTCCTTCCCTTGCTTCTTCAGCTTACAAGGATTCCCACAGTTCGGGCACGATCGGGTCTTCCACAGCAATCCGCAATCCGCCAGCCAATCGTCGAACTCCTCCTTCGGCTTGGACGCAAGCGCCAGCCACGTGGCTATCAAAGTAAAGCCTCGAAGCGACAGTAGTCGATCAACCATAACCGCGGGTTGCATTGAAATGAGAAGTAATCCTATTATCAATAGAGTTAGTGTATCAAAATGATGTGCTGTTACAGGCCATAGAACGTGTGCTTGGTGCACGGCTTTTTTGACCTGAACTATCACGTCAGCATTTGAAGACGCGGAGGGTGGCCCCCCAACTACATTTTCACCCGGCGCTCTTCTAAATGCTGCTCTGACAAAGTTGCTGCTTCTTTCACAATCCTCCATATGAGGCTTTTTTGACACCGTGAAGTCCAATTTCGATCAAACTTGGTTCAAAGGCAATGTACTGTTCGAAATGGCTTTCACAATTCTCATTAGCAGGTACCTTGCGCGGGGTTCTGGTCTTGTGGAAGCTCTAGATATACCGAAACACTTCAAATACCATAGAACTAATCTAAGCGGTCTCTAGACTTGTTTCCCAATGACCTCACAGTGAGTACTGCATCGCGTAGAACTCAAACTTATGCTTGGTCTTGTGTAAGAAGATGACGTTCGCGAGGCATGGTTGGTAAAGCTTTAAATCATCCTCCTGCACATTTTCTCCTGGCTTGGCTGCTTACGTTGTGAATGCCAAATTTAAGGATGACCTTATACTTATGGAACGCAATGTGTATGTTACAGCACATATAGATACACCACCACACAACCAAGAACATTCAGATATAATGGAAAAAAATACCTTACATAACCAGCACACATCGGTCGAAGGTCTGAAGGAATGCTGGTAAAGAATAAGTCGTTGAAAATTCTGAAAGTAGTAGGCAAAAACAGTTGTGCTTTCTCTCGAAAAGACTTGAGACTTTTTCAAAACTTGTACCACATTATTTCAATTCAGTTTTCCTCATCAGTATATGTCGGTAGGTCAAGATCGAGTTTCTTGTCACGGCTTGGAACGTTGAACATGGACACTCAAAAGCCTCAAGGTCTACTACCTGACACACGTTTGTTCATAAGCGAGGGAGAGGTACTTGGTTACGTTATGCATCTACGCATGGATAGTGCCCTTTTGAAGCAACTCCACGGAATTTTCCAGAAAAGCGAAGGAAAAACCTAGACTCATGTGAAATTCTTTGCAAACGCTTAATAAAAATAACAATAATAATAATAAATATAATAATAATAATAATAGTAATAATAATAATAATAATAATATTAAATGTAGAGTACTTTCATTTCATCTATCTCACACTCGATAGGGCCAAATACAGAAGCTGTAGGCCAGCTCAGCTTGTAGGAGAACAGTAACCAAGCCCAATTTTCATTACTTGCTTCTGAAGTTTTCACGGATATCATTACTTTCAGACTGAGACTTTCATGCTATGTTCCTTATGTTTCTTTATGATAAGCTTCCTGCCGAATACGAAAACTTTTTCTGGACAGAAGCTGCGTGTCAGAAAGAAAAGGGCCTCTGTCACCTCTGAGAAACTACAGGAATGATCTTTGAATCAATTCCTGATTAGCACTCGAACTTTTCGAACCTATGAATATGCTCCTTCTTCTTGCTGGCACCTAGAGCTATCCATATTCGCTCCCGCTCTGTTTGATAGACCTCCATGTTCCATTTCGAATGCAGAAATTCGAAAATATCTTCGTCTCCGTACATCACAGCTGTTGCGTAGACTGGTTGACGGAGGTACGGCGGAATCCTAGAAAACGTTGTAGCCCTGTAGAAAATGTAAAACTGCAACCGTTCTAGTGCTCGCATGCTCACTGATATAGAATGTGTCCCCAACGACACTTTCAGAAACTGTAGGGGATACTTACACATTGCATGTTCGATTGCTCAGTATTGTGTTGGTACATGACACCATTAACTTCATCACAAGAGCTCGCGCATATGAGGCACAGATGGAATAACCATTCAAACAGACCCGAGAGAATACTGTGGCTCGTAGGTCACTGAGTAGCCTTCATTTAATTGAGATTACACAATTACAATCACAACTGAGAATAAGTAGTAGCTTACTCTTCATGCAGCTTTAGCTCTTCGTCCGGAACAGGATTTTGACGGAAATATTCAAATAAGGGCTCCAGGATAGTTACGATGAAGTCCTACAAAGTAATTGAGTTGTAAAATTCAGTACTCAGTAATCCTCCTGCTTTTCTTATTGTGTAGTAGTTCTTCTCTGAGCGCAACAGTGGAGAAAGTGGAAAACACAAAGCTTCCGAAGAAAACAGTATTCTATATATTTTTCGTCCCAGTAGATTTAACATAAATACCAGTCTATGTGCGCCCATTTATCAAGACGTGAGAGTATCAAAGAAAGCAAAGTACCTGAAATATACGGAACTGTGGGTGACCTGTAAGACGCGACACTAGGAAGTCCAGATGAGCGTGCAACATCTTGATAGGCGGGTATGCTCGCTAAAATAAATGCCAAATCTGGAAAACTTTGTGAAGTTGATATATGGTATGAGATGCAAGGTTTGCAGTGCCTCTATCCTTGCCTTTATTTTTACTTCAGTGGTTTCTTATGCAGCAACCACCTGTACTTTATGCTTTTTCTGCTTTTCACAATCTGCTTGTGATAAGTACTAAAACCTCCGGTTTTTAACAACCAGGACTGTCATAGCACGGAACGTTAATTCTCTGTTATAACAGTGTTAACGAATCATAAAGAATCAATTGATTTTGAAGTAGGAAGGAGTCGTATTGTTTGAGTTAGGAACAAAACTAGTCAGTTGAGGCTTTTGCGAACCTAAAACTGCCACGGGACAAAAGATGTTACAAAGGAATTTCGATTGCTGAAACACAGCAAATACCCATGATTGTAAGGAGGATGGCACTGGGCAGACTCAGCGCGAAATCAGGTGATACTATAATAAAAAATAGGGTGAGGAATCCTGTGCCTGACGATTTTGCCGATAACCGCGTCTCGCCGCACCCGATCGCGCGCTAGAAGGGGAAGGGCTCTAGTTCCTAGTGGAAGGATAAGGGTAGTTGTCCCGGAACCACTGTCGCTTAAAAGCACAGTCCACGATAGAAATGGTCTTTGAGTTCTTCCAAGAGGAACACCCAGTAGCATCTGAGGGTAACCGGAAGGACGCTGCTGAATCCCAAAGTTCACCAGCTAGGGCATAGTGGGAGCCCCGTTACCGGATCGCCTGAACTTCCCGCCCCTTGATCGATTTCGCGTCAGGCGAGTGTCGAGGCGATACAATTGCGAAATTCGTTCTACACCCACACACAAACAGCTGATCGCCCAGTGATGGGGCGATGTTTATCTCCCATTCTTTTTTTGCTTGTAATTCTTGCTGCTGCTGCGATCCCATATTTAATTTTCTACCTCAAGTGGCTGAAAAGGTGGGTTACTTTTGCTGATAACAGAGTTTTTTGCTAACTTATGCTAATGAGTGAACGAATTTTTGCTTAAGGTAGTCAGGTATTCGCACCAGGACACACACGTACGCCACGACACACATTGCATAGCCTGCCCAATCGCCTCATTCCTCTCCATTTTTCTGGTTTTGTTCTCGTCCAGCCCCTTTTTAACGATATTTCGAAGACCTTTTTCTCATTGGAAACACCGATTCACGCAGTTTCTTCGCCTTCATCGCACTATTTTCTATCTTATCTTCCATTTTCGTCTGGATTACCCAAAATCATCGAGAACTGCGCCTTTAACGAAACATTTGCCCAATCGGCGGTGCGCGCGACAATCTGCGTGGTGACTTGTACGACTCCGCCCGTCTATCACAAGGGCACAGTTTGAAAGTAGAGGAGATCAGTAGAATCACCTGACGCTACTAAACTTTTCTACTTTAAAACTGTATCCCTAGAAATGAGCCAGAGTCGATCAAATCAACACGAATTTAGCTGCACGGTTTACCGCGCGCACCTTGAAGTGCGCGAGTGCACCCATACCCCAGCATCACGCGCGAGTTCGAGGGGAAGTATCGCTACCCGTGTTCCCCGCACTAGTTTTGCGTGGTATTGCCAGTGTAAGGGTAAGATTAGAATAATGGCAGTAGGTACTTACGATAGCTGCTGCGTAAACTTTGCTGAGTGCCTGCCGAAGCCTTGGAAATTCTCCACCCGGAAAGCAACAATGTTAGAGCCCACTCCCTGTGCCCACTAAAATTTTTCGTTTATCGGTTGAATAAAATAAAAGCTTGAGGAGATTGGCAACGTTTGTGATTGCGATTGAAAGCAAAAGGGATCAACGGATCGTTACTTTCCCTAGATCTTTAAGATGGACATGTTTTCGATCACATGTTGGAGAAAAGAAGAATAATGTTACTAGTTGCTTGAAGATCGTGCATACGAGATACAAGAGGTAGCAAAAAGATGATTCGTTTCGCGACGTTCACTCAGACGAATCACCAAGTGGAGTGGACTGTCGTGGCTCATCAGTGAGTAAAAGTCAATTCCACTCTAGAACAACTAACAATATAACTACATAAATAGTAAATATGGTCAGAGGCAAAAACAGCAATTTATACGTATGTATATATAAACTAAACAAATGACGGAGAACACCCGAGAGGTGATTTTTTTGCTTTGAGAGTTTGTTCGTCATTGATCGGTCCATTCTTGATCTTCGTCATCGATCGGTTAATGCTTGATCTCTCTCGACTGATACTCAACAAGATAGCTTTTTTGTTGCCAAAAGTGCCGACTCGTGCATCCTGCCTCACTACTAGGTGTTCGTTTTCTATGATTATAATGATGTTTCCATGTTCAAGGGACGGAAAAAGTAGCCCCGATTTGGACTCTCTTTACGCCTCTGAGCGAGAAAAGCTCCTGGTGACTGCTGCTGATTGATTAATGGCTAAGACTCAAAGCCTTCCTATATGATACAATGGTCGATCAACTCTGGACGTGAAGGAGAGGGTTGAAATTCTAACTTGTGAAAATAAAGATTGAACTGAAGAAGTTCAGGAGCTTGAGTGCAAGAATTCTCGTTTACGTTGTTCTCTCTCGAGGATTGCAGTCCTAACCGATAGATGAGACAAATACTTCATCAACCCAAGCACACTCCTCTATTAAAAATGGAAATTAAATCAACGCTGAATGTTCTGAAGTTGAAAAAATTCCTGTTCCTCAATGATTATAGGTGTATCCGAGTCCGGTGACGCTGCTTCTTTCAAATCATATTGTTTATGGCTTTAATGGTGTTAGGCAACTCTTGAACTTTCCTCATATTGAATGTGCTCTATCGTCTGTTTGTCGCATAGGCGAACGTTCTAAGTCTCGTTCTTGGTTACGGAAGGTGGGTGATAGTCCCTACCACTATGTTCAAAGTGCAAGCTATCGAGCGAGCACCTGCTTCCGGACTGTCCCATTTAGAGCACTTACATTCGTATTTCGCCCCGTAAGGCAGGAGGAGATAAGCTTTCTGTTTTGAGACTAGCCGCTCGCGAGAAGCCTAATAAATCTTCTTCAGTTTAGAGCTGTTGCTTCGGGACAATTCGTTGCTATTCTGGACATCATAGTGGGCTCGAGGATGTTAGTATCTCCCAAACCAGTCCTTTAACCCATTGGCAACCGCTACTTTTATACTGTCCTTACATTAGATTTTAATTTCTCATAACTGCAGTTGGAAATGAATGATTCCTGGATCACAATGCCTCAAGATTCTCTAGAAGGTTGTGAGCTCAGCTGATACTTGAAAACATGAAAAAAATAAGAGCACAGAGCAGAAAAAATAATATAAATACTACGAGAGCACGATATGGTGTGGCCCGCCGGCGGGCCGTCGTCAATGGGTAAATGCTTGACGTCTCCTCAGTGCTGCTGCTGTGAGTTTGAATGTCTGCTGAGCACTCTGAATTCACCATCCAGGCATTGATTCGGAAGTATTTCTTTCATCTTAAAGTTGTTTTTATTGTGATTTTGTTGCTATCATTGAAACTTGACTGAAGTCAAGGTTGGGAAATCCCACATTTCTTGGCACTTTGAAACACGAGTACAATCTATATGGTGTGATCGGTCTCGAAAGCTGGTGGAGCCTGATGTATTGTTTTCCCTTTCAAATTTTCGTACCACTTGATTTTCAAAAAAGCTATTACTGAATCTTATGAGCTTTTATGTTGTGACCTTTCTCCCATACCAGATTTATGTCGAAGAGTTGTAGTTTACATAGTGCCTAGTTGCTCAAATGATTCCACGCCAATCCGCCTCCATCTTTCCTTAACATTAGGTGACTTCGATTGTCAGAAACTGACTTGTTCAGCAAAACAAATTATGGTATTGGTAATCTTAGTGGCACCATTTCAGTTTTGTAGAACTTACCATTTTAAGCGACCGCCGACCAACTGGAGGAAATCATGTTCCGGATCTATTGTTTTGTAATAAGGTAGACCTAGTCGGAAAAGGGTCAACAGATCCTCGTAACCGATCTAGTGACCATTCTGCTGCCAGTTTCACTTCACGTTTCCAAAACGTAATCAAACCCTTCTATTGCGCATGAGGTTTTAAAACGCTGATAAAATCTGTAAACACCTTGCCGATGTGGAGTGGTACGGGTCATTCCTGGGATGTGCTGATGTCGATGAGATGGATGATCTTTTTGTGTTCGTTATTAAACATGTCATAGAAATTTTCGTCTCTTTGTTTAAGACCCTCAAAATAGGCCACCTTCTCCCAATTATCTTATGCAATACTCAAAAATTCGTTCTCGTGCTTGGGATCTCGTGATGGAGTCCAAAAGTCACTTTGACCTGGTAGCGTATTTACATTTCAGAAGACGTTTCATCTAGAAGCTTGAGATGTACAAGAAAGAGGGGAAGGTGATAAACTGTTGTAAGAGAATCAGCAACCTACAAAATGATTCCAATGAAAATCAGCAATTGTCAAGGCATTGGCGCACTCAAGACCAAGAGAGTTATTTTGCCTTCTGCGAAGAAAGCTAAGGCTGATATGTTGGCTCAACAAATTTTTATTGGTATTCACACAACCTAACATTGAACAGAATCTCGCAACTTCTCAACATCCTCTTTCCTGCCATGGAATAATGCTTGTGGTTCAAAAATGAGGTGTATGATTGTGATAATCCGTGACCAAAATCTTCTTCTCTTACTCCTGATAGTGTACCTCTCTGCTTTTTGAAACGAGTATCTGCTTCGATGTCGAGCCCCTCAGATAATGAACCTTTCTCTTATCAGGGGCGTAGAACCCCATTAATTGTAGGCTAATATTCGAAGAATCTTAATGTTACGTCTGTGCGAAGCCTTTGTTTGATTGTATGATTAATTGTAGGCTAATGAGTATTACATCGATTACAGCTAGAGTTTTCGAGAGAATAATAAAAATATTCGGATCACCTTTATAAGCATCGCATAGCTGGTCCTAATCAGCATGGTTTTGTCTACTACGAAGTCTACGGTTATCCGACTATTTGAGGCGCTCAATAATTGGATATTGGTATGGATGCTAGTAAAAGGTTCATATCATTCACTTTGATTTTATGGAAGAGTTTGACAAAATGCCGCACCAGTAATCGCTTCTCAAACCAGAAAGCATAGGTGTACAAGGTACTCGTTTTGAGTGATTATGAGATCAACACGAATAGAACTTTCCACATCCACATAGGAAAAACCTTTTCCGTGTTAAGGGAGGTCACAAATAGAGTGCCACAAAGTGGAGCTTTATGTCCTTTGCTATTCAGCATCCTACTATATACTAAGCGCTAAGTGTGTTTATTGGTTTGTGTGTATGTGTGTATATGTATGTGCGTGTGTGCGTGTGTGGGTGGGTGGATGGGTGTTTGACCAGAAACTCATACCTTCTGTTCCGTGAACCTAGAGGTTTCAAACTTTCAGAAGTACGCAGGCTTGGAATGTTTATAGTGGGTGGCAGGACTAGACTCTACAACGTAATTTTCTTTGAATGCAATTTACATTCTTAGAATACTTTGCAATGTGACTATCAATGTTGAATCTGGATGAATCCGTCGAGGATAGGCTTCGGCTCCTTTACTTTAAACTCACCTGTCCTTCCTACTCATTAAGAAGCCTCTACTTCCTAAACTCTAGGATGTTTCTGAAACTCTTCTGAAGTAATTTTTCTGAAGTAACATCATGATTACAATGCTTCAAATTTATGCACATTCAGCTGTTAAAAAGCCTGGCGCTGTTTTCTTACTTGGATAACGCCCATGTCACGCAACCTTCACTTACCGTAAACTGAAACCGGCTCGTGTGTGCTACAATAGATTTAGCATGCATGTGCCTTCCAGAATGCTAATGCCCTGCTTCACTCGGACGTGACAGACAACCAATAAGCCATTTTTGTGAGCGCACGCGATAAAAGCGATGTTTGGAAAGTGATGAATTACTGACCTCTTTCCTGAGATAAACCGAAATGTTCAGTGCATGCAGGTACGAAAGATTCCCGACTTCGGCCAACGTGAATGAATCGTCCATTAGGCGAGTCCTGCAAAGTTCACTGAGAAGTATAAGGGAAGCGTCTAAGTGAAGCGAGTTATAATACCTCACTGAAACTGGAATACAGTTGGCGTCTGCATGAAGCCGTGCCGTGATTTCGAGGTATAAGCCAGTATCGTACCTAACTCGGATAAAGCTGCGCCCATCTCGATCCAAAACGACGTCCGTGCCGAGGTCAATAATTGCTGAATGTCGCGCAAATTTAATGGCCTCTCGGCTCTATTTCATCTATACATACAAACCGAATGTTATTTTGCAACATTTATCCAACAGAAATTAGCAGAAATCACACAGGAGTAAGTTGCCAGTATCACGATGAGTCTACTTCGGTATTTCCCCGTAGAAGTGAGTTAAGAGCCAATATTGAATAATAAGTGCATTTCTGCCTATATTAGGTACCCTGCAAAGTTACTAGAAACAGTAAAAATTCGCCAATTCAATCAAATAACACGGCTGCTAATGCTGGCATGACACTCATTTCTCGAATTGTGTTCCGTTTGGGCGATGCCCATCTCATAATCTCCTTCAAAACGGCGTATTGTTTTGTAAACTAGAAAAGCATTATCAACATTGGCGGCATCACAATAGAAAGTAAGCTTCCAAGGATTGGCTAATTGTAAGAAAGGTGGGGAATAACGTGATAGTATTGAAGAATGCGATAAGGAGGATCAATTGAGTGAACAATAGTAATGAGTTTCTATCCCTTTACCCATTGCTCTTAGAGGGAACATAAAGTGCAACTCGAAAAGAACACCTGGAAGTGAACCATTTAAAAGTATAGCTAACCCTTGTCGTTCTCCACCAACCACTGTACCGTCGGCTTCAGAGTGCGTGGATCTCGCAGGAAAAGCGGAACTTTCCACTGTGCACCACTTCGTTTATGACCAGGAGTATGCTGTAAAAGGTATTAGTGCCATGGGCTAAGGAAAATGCGCCATCTCCGGCTATTCGAAACATAGTTTTAAGTTTCCGTCTTAGTCTACCAGTCTTGGCAGACATCTCGCCATGTAATTATCACATTTTGTTTCGAGTCGAATTTTGGTGTGATAATTAAGTCGCTAAATTGTAAATAAACAACACTTTTCGCTCATAGCGTGTGGAAGCCCAGAAGGGTCCTAGTTTTGACATGACACTTTCTTCTACAGTTTTTCATAGTATAACAATCATTCCCTCAATCGTATCAAGTAGTTGTTGTCATCTGGATCCATGACCTTATGTTGTGCAGGAAAATTCGTGCCTTGTGTCTCCAAAGGCACGTGAAAAGGAGAAGATGTCAGAAAAAAAGGTGTCGAGCTCAACGGAGAAGATGACACCGAACAGGAGGGGTGATCATAAGATCCCTTCAAGGTTCTGTCTCCGCCGTTAGAGATCGAATCATTCCCGTGAGTATAGGCAAGAAAGAGGAGCACTGGAGAATAATAGCCGTGTTTGCATCGCTGGTCGGCTTGCGATAAAAATTTCATCTACCTAAGCCTCAACGATGCCGTCAGGTCAGCCGCTCAAGGGGATTAGCTAGCCGTTGCGGAAACTCACTGTAGCAGTGAAAGAAGGGATTCAGAGACGGTCTAAGGAGATGGAGGAATAGTGTAGGAAACGTAGGCAACCACCACTAGACCTGGTCACATCTAATGACCTCACAGTCTCCAGCGCGTTCTTCGCTGAAGCAATGAGGCACAAAGAATCGATCGAGCCCTGCTATGCATCACAGGTCTCTCTTGGGAGTCATGGCCATCATTCTATGAGGAATCAAGTACAACTGAAGAATTTGAGCGGAAGCTGATCTGAGCCGAAAAAGAAATTTTGTATCGAAGATCCCGGATCACCAGAGACCAATCGATCCGCACATCATGAGCGATACCGCATAGTCATCCTACGATGTGCGAGATTCGAAGTGGATTTCGAGAGGACAACCAAGCCCGAATCTCGAATAATGAAGCGAGTTGTGGGGCAGAAAAAAAAACCGTCTTCAAGCATTGTGAAGACGCCAAGACCTAGCCGTCTTCAGAGGTTGCAAGAGGCCCGCCAAGGCCAAAGTTGCGAAAAAAATTAACTCTTTGTACGGGAATCTGGAAGGTTGGGAAGGAGAGTAGCCCTTGCCAAGGCTGGCCAAAGTAGTAGTAAAGACTGAGAAGCGCAGAAATGGTGCGATCCCGAAAAAATCTGGTGGAGTCGACGGAGGCGGCAAGAGTACCTTGACTGGCTTGAGAATTGGGATTGTTTCGCTAAGCACCCTGACAAGTGATGAGGTCCGTCGAGCGATGGGGGAATACGTTACGTACCTTCTCATTATCTATAGCTCACGACGACGCTCTCAGCGCATGGGATTGGAACGCTCAATTCTTCAACACTGAGTTCATTGAACAAAGAAAGCCTGGAGAAAGAGTACTATCGAGCTTATCCCCCAGTGGGAGGGAAACTCGGTGGAGTGCCTCAACTACCGAAGAATCAGGTCAACTGCTTACAAGATAAAATGACACGTGCCATCATGAAATTCAAGGTTACAGGAGCTCGTCTCGATCGTACAGAAGAAGTTCGACTTCATGTTAGAAAGGTCTGCAATGGAATCAAAAGCATAGGAAAGGATCCATCAGCTAGTTTATTCATATAACGCGATTCTGAAACGGTCTAGAAACTAGCAAATCCTGACCCTGTAAATCTCCTGCGTGACTTCAACTCTGCCATCACTTCGTTTCTTCACATGCAAAACAGGAAATCCTTGTTGGTATATCCACGTCTCGATCACCTCTGTCAATGTGAAGTTCTGCCCGGTCAAATACTCGTTACTACTCGAAGCGCCGTGAACCCTGAAGCAATACAGGTAAGCAGTGACATCAAGAATGCACAACAAAAGACCCAAAAAAATGATAAGGCGTCATTAATTCTCTTAATGGTCGTATCGTAAAATTAAGCGTGGATGAAACATATGAAATCAATGTGCAACATCGATCCCGGGTTGGGAAGACGACAGCGAGTCTAGGGGTTAGATAAAGTCTTACAATAATGGAATATTAATGCAGCGTTTAGCTGATGTCCCCCTATTATGTCTACCACCGGGAAAATATGCTCTTCACTGTTGACCTTATTTTTGTTTCACTTAAAATTGCATGCCAAATACTTGCGGCGGTGGTGCGATCAGTGGTGCAAGCAAAAATTTTCACATTGAGCACTGATACCGTTTATTCTACTATACATAACACCTAAATGTGTTTGTTGGTTTGTCGGTGTGTGTTCGACCGGAAACATAACTTCTGTTGGCGTGAACCTAAAGCATTCAAATTTGAAATCAGTTCAGATGGCACGATGTGAACACTCATTGTAGGTGGCAGGCTAGACTTCGCCCACAACAGACTGAACGTGCGATAAAATTGTTAGTTTGGATTTAGCTCGTTCAAATCATGTAGCGGTATAGGCGGCATGATGAGAACGTTAGATGTTAGATCTTCTGAGTGTGGATAACAATGTCATATTGGAATAAGTGGGAAAGTTGCAAATGAATCGGAATGAAAGCTGAGGTAGTCACACGTTGTAAACGACTGTGGAAATAAAATCGGCTCATCAATAGGCAGATGAGAAGTGTGGGCGAGGTAGCAGCTACAAGTGTGCGTGAGAGGCAATAGGCAGTCCTCAATGACCTTTGCTGACTAACGCAACCAATTGAAGGTGTAATAGGCCACTCCATACATGTGAGATGCCTTGCTGACTTTACCTACTCTCTTTTCTTGCATTTCTGTTGTACGTAATCCACTTCTTCGAAACTTTTTTCTTTCAATCAAGGTTGTATGTCTAGTTGACCTGGGCGAATTCTTAACTTGATATTGTGTAAGGCACAGGGGTTTTTCCTGAAGAATCACCTGCTTTATAGAGACTATCGCCCTCACCTCGCGAACACCGCCAGCAAGTCCGTGTGATCGACATTTTTGTACATGAACTTGTTAAGGAATAGACGCAGACCATCACGGAAAACTTCTTCACCAACGATGCGCTCAACCATTAAGATTATAAACGTGGCCTGGAAACAAGTAGTTCTTTTCATGGCAAAAGAAGTACAATGCTTGTACCACCTTTTTGTATGTATTTGAAGAAAAAGCTGTTTCTGGATCAAACCCTTCATCTCTTCTGGAGACGGGCATGCTGTTTGGCATCTGATCGTTACGCATAGCTCGAGCAATATCGACAGACAATTCATCCTCAAAGAGAGTGTTTGATGGAAGCAGCAGTGCAGGGAACTCATTATTGTTTATAGTTCAAGGGAGCGGGAAAAAAAAGCGCGCAGCTAGTGGGCGGAGATCAAACGAAGTCACCGACAGAGGTGCTGAAATGATGCCTTGGCGTATTGACTCGGAAGACACGCGATGAGCCTGCTCCATGGAAGCCGCCTTTAGCAGAATCATTTGTGGTTTCGCTGCGAGGGTTATTTTATTCCTAAGATTTCTATGCCAGATACGTCGTATTATTTGTATGAAAGGTCTCATAAGAGTGAAAAGGGAAAGCCGCTTTTGCAAGATTGAGGCCACTTTTGCAGTGCCTAACGAAATTTCGAATAAAGATTCGACAGGTTATACTAACTCCACTTAGCGGTGTTTTGTCGATGATGTCATTGGCTTTGAGTCCGATCATGGATGCAAAACCTTCATTCAACCACAAATCGTCCCACCATTTCATCGTCACCAAGTTGCCGAACCACTATAAAGCATAGTAGATGGAATGTAGACAAGCACAACATCCCTCAAGGAGAGTCATCATCTATCTAAAATTGGTACAAAAAACACAATTGATAGGCAACCTTTGTGAATATAGAACCGATGTATTCGAGGGATAATTTTGAGATACATTCCCTAAATTGAAAAGCGGAGTTGTTGATGGAAATTTGTGCACAGATGGCGATGAAAGCGAGAAAACCAAAAAAAAAACCAAAAAATATTGTTTTCCAAAAGTAGTGAAAACAGAGGCCGTAGATCACCATTACGGAAATGGCATATCGGGGGTATTTGGACGACATGTCAGTTGTCTCAATTCAATTGATTCAAGGACTGACTACATTAACCCAAAAATGTCTATGACTGCCTTTCACTATTGTTATGGGTCACTTCTAATTCTTTGAATTTCTAACGTGGGAGTCCCTAGATGGTGCAGCCCCCACAAGCCCGTCAGAACTCGTCCACTATGGGTGTAGCAGTCGGCGGATACTATCTCTGAATTCCCTCATAACCCTATAAATGCGTCTTTGCGCTTAAATCTCGTCCTTTATGAGTTCGAAAAAGCTTCCCCTGTCTATTTTATTTCAATGGCTACCTTAATCTCGTGCTCTCGTTTCATCGCTGACGCAATATTATTAAAGTTCAGAAACACTGCCGAACGATTCCTACCTGATGAGCAATTTCGTGTGCAAGTACGATTTGTGTTACCCGCGTTTCAGTCAAGGTGGAGATGGTGCTGTTATTGAGCAGTAGTTTTTGTCGAACTGTTATAAGTCCTTAAACAATCTTAGTTAAAGATTCTAGAGCTAATAGTTTCAAAGAATAATGTTGTCAGCCCATGCCACTCCATTAAAGTCAGTTCATTATGGGACGCGTTTAGCCTCAAAGTTTGATATGAAATTCGTCATTAAGATGTACGACAAATTGCACGTTGCGATGGCTGTCTCAAAGCTGTGAGAATGCTACCATTTTCTTTTTTTTTTCTCAAAGAACGTGAGCGGTAAGCAACCTTGCGTGAGAAAGAATTGACAAATAGAGAAAAGCTAGGTAAGAAGAGTTTCGCAATCAGCTCTGGGATGTATTGGGTTGTAACATAAGTTCGTAGAGTTTTTTCACAAAGATTTATCTGAACCAAAAAACAATAATTATAATAATAAATTAACCAATGATGTATCCTCCGTTACTGCTCACGACCTCTTCCCATCTCTCGACCAATCTGTTGATGGCGATTCGCCGGAAATCGGCCGTTGTGGTGTCGAAGAATTTGATGAGCCAGTTTTTAAGGTCCCCTTCACCATCGAAGGTAACACCCCTCATTGGGTTTAACATAGAGCGGAAAAGGTGATAGTCGGCACGTGCAAGATCCGGAGAGTGCGGTGGATGCTGAAGAACCTCCCATTCAAGCTCTTGGAGTGCTGTTTTGACGACTTGAGCAATATGAGGCCTGGTGTTGTCGTGGAGCAAGATGACTTGACCACCTCTATAAGGTNCGAGCAGTTTCCCAGTGCACCATGCCTACCCAGTCCCACCAAACTCAGATCATGACCATTTTTTGGGTGAAGATCTTGCTTGACTCTCGGCTTTGACGCCTTCCCTGGGGCCACCCACACCTTTCAGTAGACACACCTAAGACACCTTCCCCGTACACACTGCATATGTCCCGAGCGGTTTCGGCTGCTTTTTTGACCTCGACGAGAAGCAAAGAAAAGCAGATGTCGAAAATGCTAATTTCTTCTTCCTGGATATTCCATTTCTGAGCCCGAAAAAATACGAACAATTTAATTATCCTAAAAACGAATAAAAAGTTTTTGTAGAGGAGAAAGAGCTCTTTTAAATGAATGTATACACCTTGCTAAAAAACAAAATAACTCGTTGTAAAATAACTCTAACGCAAAACTCTACGAACTTATGTTACAACCCAATACAATAAGAACAGAGGAATGCAAGTAGACTCGTTCCCTTTCTTTATCTTCCCACCCAACAGCTAATCGACTCAGCTATGCAGCCGCCCATCGTTGCTATGCTATGGGTCACGATTAATTGTTTGCATTTTCAACATGTGCGCTCCATTGTGCAGCTTCAGCAAGGTCGCCGTAGAACGATCAGTTTTGATACATCAGCCAAGCCCTTTTTGGAGAGCGTACTATGGCCTGTGTAAGTTGTTTTTCCACCAGAAAGTGTTCCCGATGTTATCTTTGGAAACTACAGGTTCATCCTAGACAGAAACCTCAGAGACCATTTTTATCGTAGAATATGCCTTCAACTTGTTCGAGTACTCCATCCATCTCGATCGAGGCGACAACGCCACACGTCTCTACCTTTGCACGTCACGTGGCAAATGTCGTGAGTAATGTTCGTATCAAGTTCATTCAGGGTTCAAATAAAAAACTTTGGGCTCGTTTCTCCTTCCCTTTGCTACAAATTTAGTAACAGAGAGGAGGGGAAAACGAGCCCAAAGTTTCATACTTCCCACCATAGCTGCCTTATCCAGTCAAATCAATGAGTAGCCAGTGGGATAAGCTTATATAGAGCACAGCTAGGAGAACCAATTACATCACAGAATTCGTGTTTGCAAAATTCGTTTTTTTATGGCAATGTGATGGCATCGACCACTTCTATTATTTTGTTATGCCGGGAAATATCATCAATGTGTGCGTGTATTTAACAATTCAAAGAAGCTTACCCCAGTTTTCCATAGCAGCAACTTTCATCACAGTGACACCGTAGATATCTGTAAGTGAGAAGAACATTGAGCGAGGAGTACTTACTCCAATCAACTTTTATAAAGCAGGAGAAAAATTTAAGGTCCAGGTCATCCTGTTTGGGTTCATTGGTCATACAGCCAAAAAAATTCCGAAAGTATCCATTGAGATACCTACTGCTGGAAATGAATAGGTGAATGCGTGACACTTCGATCATCAGAAGAGAACGCTCTTTTTGAATCTGACAGCACTAGCAGCAGTAAGGTTTTTCCAACGGGGTGAAGAAAAACACGCTTTTACCTTCACTTTCGTTCTTTCCTGAACGATCTTCCACGTATCGGATTGCAGCATGCGGTCAACGTAATTCCACGGTTTCAAGGGATAGGTGCCCCAATGGGCATTAGGCCAATGCACTGGGGACAGCCAGTTTCGCAAATCATGGAACACCATACATAGAAGACAAAAGAGGGCCGTACGCTGTTTTCAAAGAACGGCGCAAGGTGCCATTTAACCGCTCATGGGGAGGACAAAAACACCCAAACTCTCCAGTGGACAGCGGGTTTACTTTGAATACGTTAGAGTGCTCCAAATCCGTTCGCTTGAATGGTGGGACATTCTTCCTTACATGATTCGCAGAGGATGTCTGTGTGTCTGTGTCGGTGTGTATCTTTGTGTATGTGCCGGTTTGTATTTGGTCATAAACTCATGATTCTTGTCCCCTTGATCCTAGAGTGTTCAGATTTCAAAGCAATAGAGAGAGCAAGATGGGAAAACTGATAGCTGATGAGAACTGATAATACTGATAATATCTGAAAGAAACTGATAAGGAATTTTAGAAGGAAAGAAGGGCATAATCCGGTAGCCTCCCGTGTTGACTGTGGCTTTCAACTTTGAAGCCTCGATATTTCGGTGAATGAAACGGTTCTGACCGTGTTCTCTCTCTCCATCTCTCTCTCTTCAACTTGGTATTAAAATATTTTGAATACACTGTGTATGTAATATTAACATTTGATATGATCTATATGATCAGCCGAGGTAAATGAGTAAGCTGCCAAAAAGGTGACAAGAAGATAAGGACCGGTCGAAGTCAATACCATATGAGGAGAACAAGTTTGGGCCACTCATTGCAATCAAGCTACGACGACTATGCCTCCACCTTTGCAACTTAGTAAAGACATCGTACTCTCTTCATCTCAATATCATTTGCGTCAAAACTTACCTGACCATAAATACTCTGAGCATCTCAAATGATGTCTATACATGAAGCACTTGGTGGTAGACCCATAAAAGAGAGGAATTAAATTTTCTGTGAATGGTTGATGTTAAGATCAAGAACGGTGAGCCAAGTGAATTTCGCAAGAACATCTTTCCAGTGGTTCGACCTCTTGCAGAGCAGTTGGTATTTCTCAAAACCGTCCCCTGTGCTGATCGTGTTATCCTCACGATACCATCCCAGACCTAGAAGATGCAATGTGAGATTCTTTCCTGGAATGACGTGTCCGCCCTAGCCACACCCGCCGCATTTCCTAGAAATGCGAGAAATAAAGAAGAACTACGGGTCATTTTTAAAATGTCAGGCTGTAATTCTCTTACACAGATAAGCGAGGTAGCCTGATTCAATGTCGAAAATAGTTCACCATTCCATAAGGTGGGGAAAGGCTAAAAAATTTATTTGGGAACCATGACTAAGATAGTGTTTTTCCTTAAGTCACAAGGAATGAATAGTAGCATTAAATCTAACGAAACTACCGGGATTCTTCCCACACACTTCGATCCCACTGAGGATTACCCGATATTTCAGAACGCAGAAAACAGCTACAATCGTGATCTATTCCAAATTGTCTGTCACCAATGACAGGCCCTACAAAATTTGAATTACCAGCCTTTTCTGTACAGCTGGAGAGTTCGAATAATGGGTACTCATTACAAATGGTCATTTTCATGAGATAACTCAGACCCTAGAAGGCCCAGAGACCAATGTTGATATTGTTTCAGTTCGCCAGTCGCTTAGCATTATTCTCTTTGTGTATGCTTTATCAGCGTGACGCAAAGACGACCATGTTTTATGACATAAAACTGGATGCGGAATGATAATCGCTCGGCTCGATTTTCATGCGATTATCATTACGCTAGCTTCTATCACATCTACTATTCCATAATCGATGCGCAGTGCCACATCTATGCCGTTCAAACTATTCTATCTTCTCGTTACTGTATTTTCAACTGCACCATTTTACTCTTCTGCTGCTTTTGTAGAATACAAACTGTCAGAGTTATGGCGGCGACGAACACAGGAAGATGTGCATCTGTTTCCAACACATTCCTCTTTCACATATCCCACCTTCGTTGGCTTACCGCAAGAAACTGGTGTCAGCCGGGTTCACATGACCGCTGAAGATGTGAAGAAGCTCGCTGCAGAGCTCAGCGAAAGCGAAATAATGTCAACCTGCTCTTATGAATACTTGGGTTCGACATTTTATGTGGTTAACACTGCCAAGTCAACGGATGATGAAGTGCAGGTTTCGCTAAATTTGACCCTACCGGAGTTGGAAGCCATGACCGAAGAAATGATTATCCGTTCGATGAAGCCGTCGCACATTTGTCGTGGCAGTAATGGGCTACATCAGTGAGTCTTTTCTTTGTCGTTTCTTTTCCTGTTGAACTGGCTCTCATAACGAGCACTGCAACTTTCTTACCTCGATCCTAGCCGGGAATATGGAATATCCGGGGACCGGGAATATCATTTACAAAAAGGCTTATTTCTGCTTCAGATAATGTGAAAAACTCTGTAATCTTTACGAAAATAACGCGAAATAACGGTTTGGGAAAGTATGCTCTTGAGTAATTTTTTTCAAGTCTCGAGTTTTTTGTCTCTCTGAGCGTATATTCTCTGACTCGTTGGCTCAGTAGGAACATGGATGTAGGTGAAAATGAAAGTAAAGCGATAGATGGCCTTCAGTGATGAAATTGTCTAGGAATCCCCTCAAATCGTCGGCAGGTGCAGCCCTCATTATTGCAGATTTCTAAAATGTACGCAAGATAGGAGATAGTCGTTGTCCTTTCGCCCCATTGTGTTTTACCGTGAGCGATGGCATGCTAGATTGGCTACACAAAAAATAGCTGAAGTGTTGGCTTTCACACCTTACATAATCCCTTCGAAAGTGGTGGCATGGTGCTAACTCTAACTGAAGGTGGTATGAACCTAGAATAGGTACCTGATTTCGCACGTATTGGCTTCCTCTTCCATTGGAAATGTCACATACAGCTCACCGGTTCTCTTTTCAATAGCAAATGTTTCTCCCTTACATACCCATACACCTGTGGAGCTAAGGTCAATAGACCAAGGGGTTAAGCAGCACGAGCGGCTCGAACACCAAAAATCGTATCCATCAGCGCTGAACAATGCGCATACAGTTCTCGCCGAATTCATTTTCTCTGAAATTGAGGGGGTTTTGAAGACACCATGCACGGTGAAAGGCGAAAGCCAAAGCAAAGGCAGAAGGCTCAAGACACATGCTGCAGGGTGTGTACCGTGTGCACATGCTGCAACGTGTGTCTTGAGCCTCACTTTCGAGTGACGCCTTATGCCGTTCTACGCGTTCTGTAACAGCTCTATAGCGATAATTTTTTTCCCACTCGGCCCAGACTCTCTGATCAATCGCTATAAAGACAATAAAACCCTGTGGTTGTCAATTGCGAGTCCCAGGGGGGTTGCGATGCAACGAGAGAGCTCATCTGAACAGATTCAATCATCCACCCTCGATGATGATTTTGCATCTTTTTTTTTTGCTATTAATTTCTGAAATCAACTGCAAAAACAGGGGCCTCGCCGAAATGACAGTCTTATCAACATTTTCTACTTATCCTCGTTTCATTTCCAGCAGTCATACTGAGCACCAAGGCTCTTCAGGAGGGGGTGCTTAGAGAAGCTTGCTTTGCTCGGAGAGGGTCTAGTCTGGAAAATTCATCCTAGGGAGGTAAAAGGAGCCCATGTAAAGAAAATCTATCTGGCCATAATGTAACCTTTTTCTCGTATCCAGCGAAAACTAGGTGGTGGCCGCGGACGATAGCCAGTGAATTACCGTCCAATCAGCTTTTCAAATATATTTTATTACTGATTAGGAAGAGTACTCCAGGTACTTGTCGGTTTCTTTTCGATGAAGAATACACTATTATCCCTTTCTTTTCCACTGAGGCATTTTTTTGTGCATGCGACAGCCCAACACAACAAGCCCTTCAAGTGTCAAGAGAGTTTTTGAGAAATTGTAGGGCAGTATGGCGCGGTGGTTCGAATAAATATCTACGTCACTACATCGTGCAGGAGGGAGAAATCAAGGCGATACTTCACGAAGACGTTATATATGGACGACGTGGATACTATCCAACTTCCATGCAAGTAAGCAACAGTTTTTTCGTGAATGGGTACAAAATTCACATTAATGTCAAACAAATCAGGTTTACCGTTCGAAAAACCAAACTACAGCCCTTATCGTATGGGAGAAGGGTTATGGCGTAAAGTGGGTAAGCTCTATAACTGGGGTGAAAGGCGCTAGGTGCCGCTATTCTTGTCATCTCGCCGAAACTGAGTCACGTCGTGACTTGACGTGATGTCGGACCCACGATTCCAGAGTGAATGGTACTGACACGATTGCCATTGACTTGTCGTCGTGAATGGTCCCGGAGAAATGACAAAGGACGGCATGTAGAGCCCCATAACCCTATAGCCTTTTCAACACACGACGGTATGACGACGGTGATTTTGCCAGGTACCGTATCCAGACCGGCAGTGATCTTACTACCATGGATGAGGAAATGGCAGGCACCAAGATGAAACCTCACGTCATTACCGCAGTATCAGGGTTACTATTTCCTTTCCTCATCCACACGTTTTCCACCACGATTAAAGGTTTCAGCGGAAGAAGCCGTTTTCTGACGAAATACTTCGCAATCTGGCGTTCAGACGAATTCTCTTGGGCAGGGCGCGTTATACCGCGCATGGTTCTGCCTGGATCGACACCCATCAACACTACTGAACTTGATAAGGCTGTTGAGGATGAGGCTGGTCTTTAAATACCTTCCATAATCATTCAATCCATTTCTTTGATGAAGTTGCTATCGCTTTTATATCTTTTGCAGATTAGGTCTTCTGAATTACCATCATTATCTATATCTGTCCACCGTCGTGGCCAGACTATTCTGTCGATCTCGTATGGGTATTCGGATCTGCGTTTGGAAAGTAAAGTAAGTCCACAGATATTCTCAGCATGTTTTATTAGGATGTCGTAGGGGAAAAGTAGAATACCATTCTAGGCTTCACCAAAAAACAAGTATCGCGTTGCATCTATTAGCAAAACAATCACAGCTATGGGCATTGCGGAACTGGTCAATCGCCGACATATTAGCTTAGACTCGAAAGTGTTTGGAGCAAAAGGTGAAGATTTGTAAATAGAGAAAGTAACTGCTCTCCGGATTTTACCACAATGTTTCAAGAATTCTGGCAAGCGCCTTCTCGTCTAAGCAATTTTGATCCGTATATGTGAAAGAGGGAGAGCGTGGAATAATCCAACTAAGCAGCTTCAGTTCCAGTTGAAGGCACGGAGGGTCGAGGTAAGAGAGTAGGCTCATGTCTACACTAGGAAAGGGCAAAAAATTACGTGCACGCGAATTTGGACGCGATCACGTGCCTGCTTTGAACATCAAAGTCGGCTTTTACGCATCAGTTGCTTTCCTTACATCTTCGATAACCAGCCTGTGAAGAGGAAATTGTTCTCAAGACCATGGTGCAGGCCTGCACAAGTCGCGAGGAGATTGCACGCCTAGCCAGCGGCGGGATGAAGACCACTGCAATTGCGTCGAAGCTCAGGGTTCCTTTGAGCACAGTTCAAAAGATTGTGAAGCAATAGAGGGAGGACGGACACGTCCTATCCAAGCCGGTAAGAAGAAGAAAGCGGACTGTTAATACAAGAAGGATCCGTGGTAGTATACAAAAGGGGGTTTGACCGTAAGGATGATCGGAGCTTGGACAAAATGACGAAACAGCTCGGAATCTCCAGAAAATCGGTTCAAATGATAGTGGAAAATGAGCTTCAGCTCCAGAGTTATCGCCTATTGAATGGGCTTTTATCGAAAAAGCAAAGCTAAGTCGAAGAGAAAAATGCAAGAAACTGCTGGAGTTTTTCAAGCTGCGACGCACTGAAGACGTTCTTTGGTGTGACGGAAAAGTGTTCACTGCGGAAGTGGCTAAAACCCTCAGAATCACCGCCAACTTCTTGGTATAGCTCTTAAGAACACCACCAAGAGAAAATTGCCACAAGAAGTTTGTTTCCCAAAAGTTCAATGGTTTGGGGTGGTATTAGTGCATCAAACAAGACTCCCTTGATTTTCATAGACAAAAGTGTGAAAATTGATGCAAAGTTTCACCAAAAAGAAATCTTTGAAAAAGTTCGCTATCCTGGAAGCAGAATCATCCCAACTTCATTTTCCAGCAGGACTGGGCTCCCGCCCATGCAGCGAGATCCACCGTCACTTGGATTGAGACTTAGCAGAATCGTACCAATGCGTGTTTAGTTTGTGAAGTGTGGTGTCATCCATATATCGTAGGCATCCCAGCGTTGGGATAGCTCATCGCAGCCCTGATAAGACCACGCGCCCAGCGCCTCGAGGGAACTCGAGCCAGGGCGAGCAACCCCTCAGCGTACTGCGGAAGAAGGACCAGCCCGTAGGAGGACGCAAGGGGCAGCCCAGCCTACCACGTCCGTGTGGCAGATGGAAACGAGCATAGCGAGTGGAGAAGCCCCCGGTCATCTAGCTCACGCCGCTGGGGTCGCCCTGCCGA
>UZAF01016184.1:0-16013 GCA_900617895.1 Haemonchus placei
TGATCTCTCAGATTTCCCGTTCTTTCATCTGGTTGGAACCACTCGCTTCAGCGCCTCAAAACATACTGGTTCTAAGTCGCAAATTATAAGCCATGATATGGACTAAACCTGCCTGAGTGCCGAACCTTTCATGTCGCGCCTGGAAAGCTGCCGCACTAACCGTTTGGCCGTTTCTCCACGCAACTGATCGTTTCACTCTTCTACAGATACCGGGAAATACAGTGCATCTGCCGTCAATTTCAAGTTTTCCGGCATTGGGAAAATATTTTTCAAGACTCGGGAGATCCCTGCAATGCAGCGGTCATCCGCGAGGAACTGTATAAAAGGGTTCCGTTGTGTTAGCGCTTTTGTGCTGTTCCATGACGCTATCACAAGAAATTTCAGAGTATTTTGGTGCTTGAGAAGGTTCAGACAAAGGTGCTTGAGCTTCTTTCTGGTGGGCGTGGCCTCGGCTCAGCGGCAAAGAGTAAATTTCTCCAGAGGTATGAGTTTAAATCCATATTAT
This sequence comes from Haemonchus placei, assembly GCA_900617895.1. Classification (NCBI taxonomy): domain Eukaryota; kingdom Metazoa; phylum Nematoda; class Chromadorea; order Rhabditida; family Trichostrongylidae; genus Haemonchus; species Haemonchus placei. The sequence continues at coordinate 506 of UZAF01016184.1, forward strand.
GTGACGATGTGACCCATGGGCTTGAATCGAGGTTGTTGTGTTGCAAGAGCGCAGCGGATAACACTCTTGATCGGTGCTCGCGAGTTCGATGGTTCTATTTTTCGGAGGCCGAAACGAATGAAGCAAATTACTCACGCCCATTTGCAAGTTTGGGAATGTGTGCTCGGTGTTGTCAAGCGAATATAACAGCTTCATACACTGCAACGAAATGACAATGCGATTTTCGTCGGCTTGCGATGAGGAAGAATTAAGCAAAAGACAGCCACACAAAGGAACGAACTCTCCACCCTTTAGACAAGGGACGAATTCTCAATCCACTGCACTATCAAGGCAATATGGCAGTTCTCTCATTCTCGATACATCGTATTCGTTATTGGGAACAAAACATTCGCGGAATTGCATGAACAGACAATAGTAAATTGCAGAAGGGGGATGAGATTAGGTCCATAATATGTGACGATTTATTCTTGGGACGATTCTTCTTTATCGTACTAACTAAATGTATTTTGAGGCAGTTTCAAACAAAGGTTTCTATCTTGCCTAGTAACCAAGATGTTGTCGGATCTATGTTTTCTTTCTCACTTGTCAAAAAATTGTTTACAGATTGGGATTCTTCAGATATATTCATGTATCATGTTGTAGGGCTTGAAGAGCTGGGTTCAGCGATACGTCTAGCATTCGATAAATACAGCTCTGAACCAGATTACGGAAAAACCTAAAGACGAAAAAGAGAGTTAGCTGTAATTGCTATTGATGCCTAACAGGCAAAACGCTCTGTTTTTCGATCAGCATTTGTCTTTATGGGTTTTGCAGAAGTTATGATAACTGTTAGCTGTATCTTTTCTCTATGAGAAATTATTGTTTTTGCAATGCTCTCGTTATGCTCACCTAATTAGTATCTTTTTGAAGCATAGTTTCTATATAACCAATTTTGCAGAACAACTGGATAAACTTGAAGCAAACCTTCATCAAATAAATGATGATATCTCAGCTGTTACAAGTGACATTACCAAAATGGAACGCTGTTGCTGTTTCCCGAAAATATGGTCTGTACCATTACTAAGACTTAGAAGTTTATTGCAAGTAAAGATACTCAAAGCAGTCTGAATTAATTGCAGTTTCTCTCTGAAGCGTCTTCGTCGGAACAAGGACAAGGAGAACGATGTGTGAGTTTAACACAAGTGGTAGGACTGAAAGTACTCAAATCCTTTAATTCTAATTTAATTCTTCATTCGGTATGAAAGCCCGTTGTGCTAGAGATATTACCCCCTAACCATCCGAAGCTCGAACTTTGGCTGCTTTCATCTCCTTATGTCATTTCTCCTTTTTGCATGAGAGCAGTCAGCAGAGAAATGGAGTCTTGAACTGGCGTCAGTTCAAGACTCCATTTCTCTGACAGAAGTATGTATACAAATGATGGGTGCATGTCAGGCCAACTCAAACGAAGGAAAACTTATCAGGTTGTGTGGAAGGTAACGGCCGAGAACTTCGCTATGATCCAAATTTCTTCTGGAATTCTCTCGAAATTTCAGTGTGGTTTTTTTTGAAGAGACGCTTTCCACACGTATACGCCTAACATATCCAGCCACCTCTTTCTAGCTTATTCTATACATAGAGACCGAATTGTCTATCCATATTTAGCGCATACTTCGTTACAAGTTTGTATTCGGTAACTCCGCTGCCAATGACTAGGAAAAATCTTGACATGTCGTGCGCATTCAAGAAAGCCCCATCGTAAGGAAACCTAGATCGAAAACAAAATTACGTTTTTCCGTTTATCGTTTTGAAAAGGGTCGATGCCAAGCTTGCTCAAAAGGTGTACACACAGCTCATCAAGCTCTATAATATAGCACTTAGAGAATTCGGAAGGCTCCAATCTGCGAACTATGTAATTCTATTGATATGGCATAGTCTGAAATTTAGATAAGTTTTTTGTATCAGTCTGAGAAGATAATAATGAAATCAATGGTGGATATTAAACTGCATTCAACTTCGTATAGGGATTTCTTGAGCGGCTTGATAAAAGAATAGTATTTCTTCTATCTTGTGGCCCTAAACATCAGCACGCGGCATATCCTGAAACTTTAATTCCTCAGGGCAAATGCTAATCAACCATTCATAGCAAACCCCTTGATGAGAACTTTTTCTTAATTCCATTATCATTCTCATGCTGCTTTCCACTCGGCAGTCGTCCAAGTTCAGGACGGCAACATGCAATTCACGTGATCGGTGCCCAATTTGGTGTTGCCGGTGATGCTGAGCATTTCGGCAAGCGGTTGGCCCTCTCCCTAGTCGCCTTTAACGTGCACCCATCACGTGAATTGCGCGCGGTCTGTTGCGACTAGGAGATCGGCCACTGATGAAAATCAGGCTGAAAATGGAAGCGAAAGTTAATTTCCATCGTGGCATAACCTACGAATCATTGAATAGCATTTGTTCTAGGTAGTCAAACAGTATAGAATGCAGCTTCGGTTTTTTTGAGGTAATGGAAGGCAGCCAATTCACCAGGATATACCCCATTCTTTTAATTAGGTCCACACAACGGAGGAAACGCTCATAAAAAATTTCAAATAAATTAATAATAATAATAATAAATAATAATAAAAAATAAATTTTCACAGAGCACTGACTTCGGGGCTGCTAATCGTTTCATTTCAAACTTATATGAAGAGGAATTATTCCTTACGGATAGATTTGTGCATTAAATCTAGTTATTTCAAGTAGAGCTTTTAGATTTTCGTATAACTAACCTATAGAGCCCGAAAAGCTGAGTCTGACGATTCATTAAAGATGGAGTCTTGAATATCACTGAAATTGCCACTGATAAACGAGAGCCGTAGTTTCTAGCTCTAATCGTGCATGCTCTGTATTACACAGATATTCGGAAAATTCATTCAAACTTACATCTCGAACTCTTCAGCAAACGGCCATTCATCTACAACTTTTTCAGCCGAGCAGCTGCCTCATCATCTATTGTTGTAAAGCGCAAAGCAAGTCAAAAACTGGATGGAGCGTTTATGACTCGGTGAGGTCCTTTACAAAAATTCGGTATTCTCATGCGGAGCAGTTGAATCGAAATGATCGCTTCGCGGCGTGAGCGACGTCGCGCACAAAAGAATGCAGCAGAATGAAGGTAAGGTAGCGCAGCGAGGAATGCAGAAACAAAAGAAGTAACTGTAGAATCATGCCAAAAAAGTAATCGCACATCGATCTAGCGGTAGGAAGAACGCTAGAACCGCAATAGCAAGACAACTAGACCGCGACTGCCGCGTGCGGCGAAACGATTGCATAGAACCGATTCAACTGCCCGTTTCCCTAAAGCGGACAATGCTTCTAGTTTGACTAAGGTAATTATTCAAAGAACGTTCAGAAAATTAGCACGCAAGCTATTTACTTGTAATGAGCCGATGCATAATTATGCTAGCAAGGATATAGTAAAGTATTTAGCAGATTCCAGCATCCCAATGGTGGTTGGACTCTAACAGAAGAACTCTATGTATAGCTCGACCACGGAAAATCAAAAACATTAAAAATTATTCAATTTCAGATTAACCGATACTGTGGTCGAAGGTGAAATTGAAGACAACCTTCGACATGTTAATGAGACCCTCGATAACATCAAACATTTGGCTGCTGACATAAATGTGCAGTTGAGCATTCAGGAGCCCAAAATCGACCGAATACAGACCCTGGTAATACTTTTTATTCATAGATTGTGCTAGATCAGAGATACATTTCAAACTCATAAATCATTTCAGATGGAAACAAGCGATATAGCAATGGATGGTGCTAACGAAAAAGTAAAACGGCTACTCTCAGTTTGACCACGCACAGCTCTTAATCTTAATTTGTTTGCTAATTATAATTGTTGCATATTACTTGGTAATATCTATCTTTTGAATTCTCATTGTGACCTGTTTACCTTTACGGGGAAGTTCCGGGAGTTCTTCAATATTGAACATTTTCTTCTTGTTGTCTACTTCATTCCCCTTCTGTATCCCCTGCCGTTATATGCACCTCACCTTTTTTAACTTCTTCGCTATGCTATACTATACTTACACTTCCAAAACATATGTACATGATGCTTTATTGTAGCGTATATAGTACTTTACATGTGAATATCGGTCCGTTTCGCAAGAAAAATAAAACAACATCTCGAAAGACAATCTACAACGGCTTAGGAAAATGAGTAGAAGTAGCGATGAGCTCCATAGCGAGCTGAAACGATGACGATTAAAACGAAACAATTGTGGTTAAGTCTCCCTCACAAATAATTTTTACCAGAATTTGCGCACTTTGTAGGGCGAAATTTGGTGTCCACTGGTCGGCTGTGTCATTACCAGTGTCAAACAATCGCAGTCACGCTTCGCACTCGCTATGTGAGCTAGTAAATGTTCCTACTGTTTTTCATGATCTCTAAATTTCCTTAGTGGTCCTTGAGGCACCATCGCGACAAACACATCGGAACCAGGTCATTTTGTACACAATGGTCCTTAATAGCCACTTCGAGTCTACCCCTTCGCCTTCCGACATCTCCACAGTACCGCGCTGCGCTGAGGCCCCACTCAATCATGGAATCTATAGGGCTGCTATCTTTATTCAAAAAAAACCCCAAAACTTGCCTCTTTTATTATCGCGTGCAATTGGTGTCAGCTCGCGCTAACTCACGGTACGTTCCGGAATGTTGGCTGTTACTGTCTATGTGGGGAGGGGTGGGGAAGGGGTCCTGAAGGTCATTCTTCTCTTGGACTCAATGAAAATTCCGTTTGCTTAACTAAAATCCTACCTCCGTACCATCCGGAGCTTAGAGTTAGGCACACACCGTCCGTAGCCTACCGACTACGTCCTACCTTTTTCTGTACTCTGGCTCTTGGCAGAAAGACGCAGAGCGCCATTTGGTGCCCCTTCCCCTCCCCCAAGTTCAACTTCACAGTTTGCCAACAGCTTCTGGTACTAAGATACTTGAATAGTTTCCCTTACTACAAAGTAATCAGAGCAGGGAGAAACGAACCGGCTGGTAGGTAGACATCTGCCCAGTCTTTCCCATACCGCCCATATGCAGACGGTGTGATCCATTTCTCATCCAACGTCTTGAAATCAATATGACCATTGCGGTACATGTCGATAGCACGCTTGATGTTCGATCTGTAACAATTACTTTCTTTTTTATAAAATGTAACAGTTGTTATGCAGAGTGGAGGTTAACATCTGTTATCCTTAGTTACTGCAGTAATGGCAAACTTTCGATTAGCTCAACAAACAAATTCTGCATTCCTCGAGTGAGGCACTTATATATTCTAGAATGTTCTCTCTTTTCCCTTCTGGGAGAGAAAGCCGTTATAAAGAAATCGCTACAATTTTCGTTTTAGCCTAATATTATGGCCTAAAAGATAAAGCCAAGACTTTCCAAAAGCGATTCGAAAATCTGTCCCATTGACGGATGGATTTAGAGAAGGCTCCGGGAAAAAAGATATCCCTAGTTGTTTGCTCTAGAAATATCGAAAGAGCCAGCAAGACCAGACTAAAGATGTTCAGGTTTTTCTTATGCCATTGAAGTAATAGAAATTTTATCAGTGAGGAACTTCATTCAAAATTAAATCTCCCATTATCAATGCATGTAAATCCGCTCACCTATCCATTTGCCATGGCCGCCAGCTATTCCAGAGAGGTCGGTCGTAGTTGGGATCGCGATGGCGACGCCAGTAAGTCGGATTTAACCAGTCAGTGTACCACTTGTAGCGGGTCCTAAGTACAGTTCATAAAGTAGTGCATGTGTTGTAGAGCTGATGAAACGCTTCAGTAATAATGATGTTGAGTTCAGAGATCGAGCAGTTTTAGAACCTCCTTTCTGACAGGACGTCTTTTTTAACTAACCGTTCCCGGAAGAGAAAGACTAGTCAACCTATTAAAATTATGCAAGTGAGAAGCAAGGCGAGAATCCTGAAAATTCCATTTCAAAACATCCTCGGAGAACTGGACTGGCACCTACAACACTAATGCATACAAAATCCGTCATGCAATAACAAAGTTCTTTTCAAAAGCAATAAATATACGACTGGTCAAACCCTTGAGTAGCTTTTGAATATCCGTTCGTTGGAACAACTCACCAGTAATCCGGGTATTCGAATCCGAGACTGTTCGGGATCGGATCCACATAGAGTGCACGACGTGCTGCATAGCGGTATGTCGGCCAGTAAAATGGCTGATAGAACATGTAACGATCGATGTTCTGATCATCTAGCTGGAAAAAGGGGAGATCACTTACGGACTTGAGGTTATTAACAGAACGTTTCTCCTTTTTGAATCAGATCATCTGAGAAGCTGATCTCTCGTTCCCTTTTATTTTTCTTCTAGTTCTTCCACGAGAATCACTTGTAGATGATGGGATTGCGAACTTTTGCATGATTAATGTCACTTCGTACTTCTGTGGAGCCGATCTTAATAAGTTGTGAAGGATCCATGTTCCTTATGCTGTCTTTATATCGTTATCAACGAGTAGAGGATGAAAACTGAAGAAACTAACAACAGTAGGAATTGAAGCGCCCTAAGAACGACTATGATTTGGACTGGAAGAAACTTCATTAATGCAGGTCAAAAACTTTATTTTCGTGTACAAGTGGAATGCGAAATGTGGAGTGGAGCGAAATTTTAGCTCATTATATACAAAGCTTTCATCATCAATTCTGCTGATTTTTTTATTTTGCATAAAATGGTCCAAAATTAAAACCCTTTAGTTTCCTTTTATTGAAAAACCTAATATTCTACAAAAATTTTACTTTTTTTACTGTTGGTATTCTCTTCAGTTGATAGCCTTTATCTTGCTGTATATGGCACGGGCAGCATAATGATCGTGGAGCCTTCACATCGAAGTACATGAGATCGCTTCGGGTCGAGGTGCGGAGGACCACCCATAGCTGATAAGCCCTGGATTGTTTGGCACATAAAGCAAGTCTGATCCATTGCAGCTTACCTCAATATCTAGAGACACTTTTTGAATCTCCACCTTAGAATAGAAGTTCCTAACAATAAAGAAAATCAGACTGAATCCTTTTCCATAACATTCCCCAAGCTATCGCGGTATTTCCCGAATTAAACTGGATAAAATCCACCAAGGACTAGATAGAAGCCAGTAACTAGTTGGCTGAGCCTAACAGGCTTTTGAGTTGTTTCACTGCGAGCACTTTGAGGAATGATGGCATCGCGTAGCATTACACAATACACGGCGTTTCTTCTGAACAGCCGGTAAAAACCACCTATCGATAAGATTACACTTCATGCTGCTGCCTTCCGGTAGTTGATAACTTGAGGAGGTAGGCCAGCGAAAATTTAGAAAAATGCATGCTCCGAAAAATATTCAGAGATTCGATAGTTCAGGCACGTCAGCAACGTGAACTGACTATTTCTCGATTGTGAGACTGATCTTTTCAAAGCACTTCAAGATGTTTCAGCCAAAATCCGAGAAGGAACGTGGGACACAAACCTGCTCCTCAAATTCCAATGAATCAGTAACAGTTGTGGACGAATATGATACAGAAAATTTGTTGAGTTTTGCGATAGTTTACGTAAGAACGCGTTTTTCAGGGCTTCATTTACAAAGCTCTTCGTCGTCATTGAAGATATAATACCAGAAAAGATCAAAATTCAATTGGTTCAAATGATTCACTTCACTACGATTTGCCAAACGAGATTCTAGGTAGACTTCTTGATCGAATAACCGATTTTTCAAACTTCACGAAAGCCAATTCAAGAACTCTTTTGAACATTTTGCTATATATAATATCTCGAGAAGAAAATACTTTAAAGTTGCTTGTTAACGAGATAACAGATCGCAGTTGAATATAAGTTATGTAACATAAATATTTTCCATGTAAGGAATAGTAGTTTCTTCGTTTGATGTATGCCTACTTCAAGGAAAAATTTTGCACGAAATCATGCAGAGAGGGAAATGCTAAGAATGTTTAATTTTGCGAAAAGTTCTCTTTTCATCAATATTCCTTAGTAAACGTGCTGATAATGTTTTCAAATGAAACTCCACAGAAACCTACCGTATCATAGTTCTTTCTGTATTTGTGTAGGGTCGAGCACCTGTACCGATCTCCGCCAACGTGAAAAGTCGAAAGATTAGGGACCGATGACACTCTGAAAGCCACAGCTAGTCAAGAACGGTTCCTTCTTACTCACAACGTTGGCGAGTTATGGAAAAGCATTCTTTTTAATCAAACCTCCTGGTCAAAGGAGCTGTTTCTCCACACACGTTAGGTGGGGGAGCAATTTCTTTAGCTAAAACTGCTGATTTGTCTTTTATATTTCAAACCTTACAGGTTAACAACGGTTACAGTTACAACTAACAAATCTTGTAACCGCTAGTAAATACCGACTACAGAATGAAGGAGGTTGATATATCTTGCAAATATACCTTGTAAGGGTGGCAACGGTACCAAAGCGTTCGACTGAACGTGATCTCGGAAGGCAGTGAGGCGTATGGGCTCTGTATGCTGGTGCAGACATTACGGTACAGACCACCCAAGGATAGGGTCCTGAGGTGATGAAGGCGAGGTTGAGGGCGGTTCCGGACAGCAGCCTTTCTCATCCCACGCAAACTCCTCGACAAAACACTCACATCGTTAGGCGTGCCACATCACACAAACCTTCCTTCAGCCAGCGCATGACGATTGACTGCTTCATTGGGTCGATTTTCGGTACAGAAAGACCAGGCATATTTGAGAAGACTAGGAGCGAGGGAACAGAAGTCGCAGTTTTTCACCAAGGTAGATCACCTGGAGGGTAATGCGCTCATCACATTTAGAAGGATTCCCCTAAGAACAGCCAGCGACAAGGTATTCCCAAAAATCGATCTGAAAAGAATATTTTGAGACAGCGGGCAATCTAGCAACACGTGGAATTGAGAGCTCATGATGCGGCCCAACTCGAGTGTAGTTACACAGCCCCCGTGCAACTGAAAATCCCTTAATTCATTAAACATCGTAATTCATTTTTGATTCAACATTTCATTTGAGCTTATACAATTTGGCCATGTTTATGAGACCAAGCTACCGAAGAACTTGGTGCTACTGTGTTTGCAGGGTACGCCCACGCATTCGCCTTTATTCGAAATCGTAGTGGCATTTGATGCACAGTTGGCCTATACAATGGCTTGCGGTGACCAGTCGACGTACAAGTCAATGTTTTTATCCTCCCAAACTAGTCTGGTACCATTTAACCGACCACGGAGGGATGGAATGCTTGGTTGACTTGGGCAGATATCGATCTGATGTGAGATTTGATCCCTGATCCATGGGTGTGTGATAGTGCGCCTCTTGCCACTATCGCCCACACCACGTGTTTTTCGTCACCAAACGGCAATGCTCAAATGAAGTGCAACTGAAGCAGTGAGGGTAAATATTGTTCCGCTTGAAGAGGAAAAAAACTCATAATTGTTAATGCGTCTTTTTGGAAACTAGCACTATCACCATTGAATTGTTCTTGCAATCAGGGATTAATACCGCCTGAGCTGAATAGTTTAGTTAGCAAAAATTGAAACACCACACCACGACGAAAAAAACCAAAATGGAGAAAATCGAAATCAAAACTAAAAATAAGGCGGTATGAGGCAATCCCTATAAGGCGTTTGCTACTCTCTTACTCATCTCATAGCCCATAAACTCATGTAGTTCATAACGTTTCTTAAATAATTTGGATAAGATTCTGAGTAGCTACTCAACCAGTCAACAACATGTGCCCGCACTGCTTTACAAACGACTTTGTTCGGGGGAATCATGCTAAAAATGATCATCACATGGCAGGATTCCCAGGAAAAAGAATAGTGTGGGAACCTGGAACACAGCTTGGCATGACTGCTCCAAAAAATACGGAATATATTCAGAAAAACCTTTCACCAGAAGAAACAAAGAACTCAAAATTCGATCAGAAGAGGCACGAATTTTGAGGTTGATGAGTGAATAGTGGAATCGAAAGAAATATGGTCGATTTTTCGTGTACACATGACGAGAGCTACGCCCAATTATACTATTAGGTTGGCAAATAAGTCCTGCGACAAAAAATTTGAAGCGTTGAAAATTTGTATCAACAGTGTGAACACGGTAGCAAGGGGTATAAACTTGTAGAACATTCCCCGAGCAATCAACACATGAGCGAATAATGGCACGCGTGTGGGCTTTCGCAGCATTACGGTCAGGAAATGGACAACACCCGATTCGTATCATCACCTTCTACTAAGCGCGCCAAGGGAAAAACGGGGGTGTAGCGGCTCGAAATATCAGCAATCTATTCGATGCTAGCACTGCTCACCAATCGACGGTCAACAATCTGTTGGATCGCTTCGCTGTAGGAGATACTAGCATTCGGAGTAACGCAAGCATCGTCCCTTAGTTTAATGGAGGTTGAAGGAATCCATCCACTATGAGNCATCACCTTCTACTAAGCGCGCCAAGGGAAAAACGGGGGTGTAGCGGCTCGAAATATCAGCAATCTATTCGATGCTAGCACTGCTCACCAATCGACGGTCAACAATCTGTTGGATCGCTTCGTTGTAGGAGATACTAGCCTTCCGAGTAACGCAAGCATCGTCCCTTAGTTTAATGGAGGTTGAAGGAATCCATCCACTATGAGTTGCTAAACGCAGACTAGATGGAGACAGCTATCGATTGAATCTATGATCCCCCTTATTTGGCTAGCGGGCTTAGAGAAGGACGATCAAACCGTAAATCAGGTCCCTACAGAGGGACAACGCACGTCGAAAATTCACTCTAGACCTACGTCAAAAGTTCACCAACCCCGCTTGGCTCCAGGTTACTCATCAGTCGTACTCGCGGAGTGTTCCCCCCTTTACCTATAATGTGCTCCGCCTTTTTGAGCATCCCGTTGTAGAAAAGAAATTCGTAACTTAATGTGACCCAAAAACGGCAGTCAATTACTTCTTTGAGTCACAGCTACCTCACTCCTGAAGAGATGGTATCAATGATTGGCTCAAAGGATAAAAGAAGGCTGTTGACTTCTTCGGTTAATATTTTTCCGAAAATTGATTGATATGAAAAAATTTAGAAATGATTCAAAAAAGGTCTCCATTTTGTCGCAGGACTTATTTGCCAACCTAATATTATGTTAAACTACTCAAAAGTTGGTAACACTGAAATTTTCGATCCATATTTGCAGTGTTCTGATCCTTGCTCTGATGCAATCTTCACACGTTATACTACTTAATAATCGAAACCTTCACCCGCAAACCACCTTCATGGTTTCACTTGCACCTAAACTGCACTGTTCAAAAGCTTGGAAAGAAGAAGTATCTGATTCGCGACTTAGCCGGTGAAACACCCTGACACGTTAGTTCTGCTGCAATTTTACTAGAAACCCAAACACATAAGACCTCAGCTGAGGGACCAACCTTTTCTACGGTTTCACCGTAGCGATGACCTCTCTCATGCTGAACAACCAGAGTAGTTTTTCAGGTTTTGGATTCCTCATTTAGAAGAAACATTTCCTTCATAATTTCTCTGACACCACTGCCGTCCTCTTAGGCTAGAATTCGACAGCACTACCCTCATGGCCTTCCAGTTACTGGAGAGTTGAAAGGCTTTGTCGTCTCTCGTATACCAAGTTTTATTTTCCACGTAAGCCGCACATCCTACCCGCACCCACGTCAAAGTGTCAGTGTTGGTGGAGGTGATACTGCCGTCTTTTACTCATATGGATGGGCATTAGAGAGTAAAAAAAATTACACGTGTGAAGCAGCACTTAGCAATAAAAAAAATGCCTTTTTGTCGGAACACAGTGAGTTCTTGCTCACTGCTGTTGAATACTGGGGAGTCCATCTTTATCCGTGCTATCCGAAACATGACACTAAAACGGGTGTACGGTGGTTATCAATAGCCAGATGGAATTCGGTAACGTTGCAAGCCTCACGTACTATTTCTTCACTGCCAGTGATGCCTCATCGGCTGCTTTCATAGTCCGCCGGTCGGCCGGCGTGCACGAGGCAGTGCTAGGGGGGAGGAGGGCGTCAGACGGTCGATCAGCGTATAGGAGAACGTCCGTTGCGCGCGTCCGCCGAAAGTAGGTCACCCTGCCTACTCCGCCCGCGGCGCACCCCTACTGAGGTCTTGTGCTGACATTACAGTACCACCAAGTGTCAGTGGAGCGAATGATTTGCATTTGTCCGTGGTATCTTCCCTTTGGCTGACTGCTGTGGACCAAGCGCAAATCGTATGCCCCACAGACAGCTGCGACGTTTGTCAAAGATCGCGCGCTGACGCGTCGCATGCGACGGCTGCGGCATGACCTAGTTTCGACGGATGCGCGCAACGAAGCGCACCCGATCTGACCCCTTCTGAGCCCCTGGAGACGGCAACAGCTACAACCTACCAATAAACCGTTACACCACGACAAACTTGTCCTATCAGTATGAAGAGTATTGGGTTTTCCGTAAGAATAGGAAGCCTAATTGCTCACGGGAGAAAAAGGATTCATCACAACTGGATAGCGTTCCTCGAACAGAACTGAAGGAAGCTAAAAAGTAAAGTTCGCCGTCGAACTCCTAAAAACCCGTCGACGAAAGTATCGAACAAAGCAAACAGGGAATCACAATGTGCGATCTGTGTTCCCCTTGTGCATTTCAATCAATTATTTGTGGCAATCTGGAGGCAAAAAGGATTTTCCGTAAAGAGAATACAAGGTTTGCATACTGCCGTTGAGGGCTTGAGTACTGAACAGTGAGGAAAACGGAAATAAAACGTAGATGGGATCGAGGGATGGATATATCGGTGTAATGGTTTAATGTGAACTATTTACAAAAATGAGGCAAGGAACTATTCAAAAATATCCCGCCCCACGATGGCAAGAGGGTCTGTAATTTGAGCCTGAAAGGACAACAAAACGCAAAACACTGTCTCCTATTCTTGGTCAAACCGAAGGGGTTGGCATGCTCAAGGTTACAGGGCGGAGCTCCTATGGTTGCATAGTAGGGATGCTTTTTTGGTACAGCTTTAACTAGTTAGAGGTTTTTACCAAAGTATAGACGGAATAAAACCTGTTGACGAAAGCGTTAGGATCCACAGAAAAGAATTTCATGGTGAAAGCAGTATGACGAGTAGTTCCGACCGTCGCCTTTGTTGTTCAAAATCTCACTAAGTGCTCTAGGACATCACTTTATCTCTTTCATCCACTTCCCAAAAAACATTAGAGGTAATCGATTGTGGTGGAACGGCTTAATACCATTCATTGAGTTAAAAGTCTACTAGGGAACATAGAAAGGAAAAGGTGCAGTGCAGTTACGAACCCTCTTGTGATCTTTGGCCGGGATATTTCTGACTATTTCCTTGCCTCATTCTTGTAAACAGTTCAATTAATCTATTCGCCTATATATAGATCGTCCCTCGATCATATCTACTTCTTAATTCCGTTCCTATCTCTATACTCCACACTGTTACGTATTTAAGTGGCCGATAGCAGTGTGCTATCCACACATCCACTTTACGAAATAGCCCACCACACCGGCGGCCAACAGCTCCCAGAATGGAAGAAGCACGGTTGGACAGTACTGGCATTTAACCAAGCAGTCGGCTCCGCCCCCATCCCTTGCTGTACCGCTCGCCATGGGCTGTGCGGGTGTGCGGACGAATTTTCGATCGCACCTAATCAAGCTCGTTTCGCACCTAGGTGCGAAAGGACCTTGATTAGGTGCGGAGATTCCGCGGTAATCACGCTGCCCACACTCGCTACTGATTGAGTTGAAACTTGTCAACTAAGGAGGATAATGACAGTTTAAAAAAAAACGGTGTTTCTCTTTAAAAAATGAGTTTTTGAGAGGAAAAATTCCAATATCAATTTCAGCAGTTTTGAGAGTTTCGTTTACACGCATAATAAATGAATTCAATATATTTTCTGAATAAAGTTCGTGTGATATGGGAGAAAACGGTTCATTTCAATAGTAATAGGAATTTATAAGTGAAAAAACTTAAATAGTTTTGTTTGTTACGAATCTGGACATCTATACAAAATTCTTGTATCCTGGCGCCTTGCTCATTCTGTTGAAGTTCATCAAACCTAGGAAAATTTAAAGTATTACATACGGTCGAAATAGGAGGAAACTTTTCGAAATATCACACCTTTCCCTTTCCTCGTAGATCTTTTCTTTCCTCTGTGGGGATGCAGGAAAACTGTAAGGCGATTGCTGTGTTACGGAATTCAGCTGCATTGGAGAAGGCTGTACGGATGCAAGAAACGTGTAGGGCGAAGGTTGTGATGCGGGATCCAGCTGCGTTGGAGAAGGCTTTGTAGACGCAGAACTTCCGAAAAATTATTTCGTAGTGCTAGGGTTTGCGGAGCAAAAGTGAAAAGCTCGGATAATGGTGGAAAGGGCCACATGGACCGCGCACTCCTAAATCGTTTGGAGCGGGGGACACCCTGTAAGTTCATCGAACAGTACAGTGTACAGTGTGTCTCCAGAATGGTGGTGTCTTATAAAGTAAGCAGTGGTAGTTAAAGCAGTAACCCAATTAGTTAAATAGTCCTCGATTACCTCTCCTAAAGGCGTTGAATTTAGCTAAATGCCATAAAAACCGTGAAATGGCCAGCATGGTGCGCCGTAGGGCGTTCAATGGCCTCTCAATGAAGAGTAGTCCCAATATAAACAATTCTAGAGAACTACGTCGCTTCTGTAAAGGTTGTTTGATATCGCAAATAAGCGAAAATACCGAAAAAAGAAGTGAACTAAACTGTTTTACCCATTTTCCAGGAGCTTGAAATGAAATACATTGAACTTATTTATTATGCGTGTAAATAAACTCTCAAAACCGTTGAAATTGATACTAGAATTTTTCCTTTAAACTCAGTTTTTTTAAACTGTCATTATCCTTTTTAGTTGAGAAGTTTTGACTCGATTAGTAGCGAGAGCAGGCAGCATAATTATAGCGTAGTGTTCGCACCTAATTAAGGGTCACTTCGCGCCTAGGTGCGAGGCGCGCTTGATTAGGTGCGATCGAAAATTCGTCCGCACACCCAAATGGATCGATCAGGTGATACTAAATTGAAAATCATGAACGTCAACGTTAACCATCAATACTGGTTTGAAGAGAAGCGAAAACATTGCTTGAAAGGCGAAGTCGTAAACAAGGGAAACCAATGGGCCATCAATGAAAAAACTGCAATCAATTAATACATGAAGAAGGGCGACATCAAACAGGTATTGCGGATTTTCAAAGCGTGAAATCTATCATGAGTCCATGATCGACTTTCTTGCAATCTTGGCATGATATACAGTAAAGATAAGTCCTGTTCAAACCTTTCAAGATTGAATACTTTATATGGCCAACGTTTCGGCTGCTTCGCCTTCGTCAGGGCCTGAAACAGTGCAAAGCATATGTGGCTTGTTCGCCCAAACGCCTTAACAAAAACTCCAAGAAAAACTTCAAGTAGACTAGCAAACCCCCCAAGGTATTGATCGAATGAGGCATGGATTGCTCACCTTGAAGTCCGCCGCTAAGACAGGAGG